>CAUYON010149911.1:0-20116 GCA_963573935.1 Arctocebus calabarensis
ATCTTTGAAGTAAGTAGTTAGACTTTTTGAAGTGTCTTTCAGTCTAGGTCTTTGGCTTACTTTTCTTTTTATTTTGAGCCCAGTGTTACCAGCGGAATTTTAATATATCTTTGTTAAAAAGTAAGACAAAAAAAAAAAAAAGAAAGAAACATGAAAGGAAGGGAGGGAGGAAGAGATGAAGAAGAGAAGAAAACAAGAAATGAAATGTAGGGAAAAAGAAAATGAAATAATCTGACAGCTATGCCATGTTCAATTTCTTCTGAGAATTGCTCAAACATGGCATGTCATTTAAATTCATATAAATAGAAATTAATTAAATCAGAGGAAAGAAGGGTGAAATATATCAATTAAATGGCAAAGAGGGGAACATTGCACCTGAGGTTCATAAGTTAGAATTGCTGGGCATGCTACTTTCCTAAATTGTGCCATCCTAATAGTGATGGCAAAAAAAGACACTAGGACATATGTTTGACTAGCTCTTCATATTGATAAAGTATCAAGACCAAAATTTAAAACAAATCATCCAGTCTTCTAGATGCCTCATCACATAATTGACTGATAAACATCTGCGTAAACTCAATTTTATCTTTCTGATACCAGGTTGTAGCAGTGTCTGGGGGATTTTTTTCTCAAAAAGCACAAATATGAATTTAAAGAGAATATTTTTAAAAGTGAAGGTGTTCCTGGGGCCCAGAAAGTATGAGGAAGGAGATATATAATCATAGTGTTTTACTAGGAGAAATGGGAAACCAGGAGCTAATTTGTGGGCATGGAGATGGAATACCAGGTTTCTGTATATCACTCTTTTATAATATTTGTATGCTCTAGAAAGGAGCATTCTTCACATTAGTTATTTAATTTTTTCTTCATAATATATTTTCCAAAGCACCTACCACCTGATAACTTTAAAAAGAAAGGTTACAACTTTAATAACTGAGAGAAATCAAACCTAAAATATTAAAACAATGAAGTGGAAAAATTCTCATGGAAACAAATTAGCTTATAGATTTGCCTTTCCTCAATATGGTTGGAAAGGAATACTGCATGTCCACCTGAATGATTTCCATGTAGCTTATAATACCCATAACTTGTTCATTTAATCAAAAGATCCTGAGAATTTTTTTAAAGGACATTGATAGCACAAAATATCATTCGAAATAAGAGTTTTATTCAACTCACAGATTTTTTACATTTCTATTCAGGCCATTTATAATATGTGTGAAAATCACAACTGGTGGCAGAGATATGGTTATGTATTGATCACTACATACAAGGCAAATGCTGACTTTTTAGCATTTATGATAAGTAATATGATATAGCTGTATTTGCTACTACATACAAGGCAAATGCTGACTTTTTCCAACATTGCTCAACTGCACTGGCAAGCCCACATCTCGAGTCCTTTATGGTTATTAGGAAACTGGGGAGAAATAAATTATTGTCATTTTCAGTGAAAATAATGAGACCCCTACTAACATCAATTCCAATTTTGATCAGGATCACAAAGCAAAACTGAGATTACACACTTCGAAAGTCTCCAGTTTGTCTCAATGAATTGCACAAATTCACCATTAGGGGCTTAAAAATGTAGCTCTTAATGCTAGGCTCCATGACCAGACAGAGTATAACAATTGTGGGAAGTGTTAGTTAAATTCTGAAGTTTGTTTCAACTTCATCTAAATCCTACCAAAAAAAGAAATAATTCCCTACCCTTTTGACATTGAATATTTAGATAAATGAAGTTAAAGTAACCTAGATTCACTAAGTATTTTCTTTTTATATTGATGTATAATAGATGTATACATCTATGAGGTACATGTGACATTGTGATATTCATGTAATATGCAATTATCACTTCAAATGGTGATCTTTTCTTTATGCTGGGAACATTTGAATTCTTCTCGTCTAGCTATTTTGAAATATACAACATATTATTAACTATACTGGACTATCGAACACTGGGTCTTATTCCTTCTATCTAACTTTATTTTTGTTCCAATAAGTCAACCTCTTCTATTCTCCTCTCCCCTTTATCCTTCTTACCTTACAGTAACCACCAATCAACCCTCTATCTTCATGAGATCCACCTTTATAGTTCCCACATATGAGAACATGTGATACTTGCCTTTCTGTTCCTGACATATTTCATTTAACATAATGATTTCCAGTTCTACCCATGTTGCTACAAATGATAGGATTTTATTATTTTTATTGCTGAATGGTATACCATTGTATATATGTACCACATTTTGTACCCACCCATCCATTGATAGACACTTAAGTTGATGTCATATCTTGGCCATTGTGAGTAGTGCTACAAGTAACATGAAAGTACAGATGTCTCTTCAATATATTCATTTCCTTTTCTTCTACATATGTACCCAGCAATGGAATTGCTAAATCATACAATAGCTTTATTTTCAGGTTTTGTTTTTTTTTTGAGGAACATTCATACTGTTCTCTATAGTAGCTGCACTAACTTACATTCCCACCAACAGGAGGGCTCCCCTTCCTCTACATACATGTCAGTATCTGTTATTAGCTGTCTTTTATTTTTTATTTTTCTTTTTATTAAATCATAACTGTGTACATTAATGCATTTATGGGGTACAATGGGCTGGTTTTATATATAATTCAAAATACAACAAACTGGTTAACATAACCTTTACCACACTTTGTTAATTATTGTGTTAAGACATTTATACTCTACACTTAATAGATTTGACTTGTACTCTTGTAAAATACACCATAGGGTTGGTCCCACCAATTACCCTGTGGGTAAGATAATATCTCACTATGACTTTGATTTGCATTTCTCTAATGATCAGTGATGTTCATAAAATTTTTATATACTTGGGGGCTATTTGCATATCTTCTTTAGAGAAATTTCTATTCAGATATTTTGCCCATTTTTAAACTGGATTTTTTATTTTGATACTATTGAGTTTTGGGTGTTCCTTATATATTCTGGTGATTAATCTTTTGTCAGATGGATAGCTTACAAATATGTTCTCCAATCTATAGGTTGTCTCTTAACCCTTTTGAATGCTTCCTTTGCTGTGGAGGGGCATTTTAACATAATGTAATCTCATTTTGTCTGTTTTTGCTCTTGTTGCCTGTGCTTTTGAAGTCTTACTCAGAAACCCCTTATCCAGATTAATGTTCTGAAGCATTTCCATTGTATTTTCTTCTAAAAGTTTCATAGTTTTAGGTCTTAGATTTAATTATTTCATTTTGATTTAATTTTTGTATATGATGAGAGATAAGGGTCTAGTTTCATTCTTCTGCATTGGTTATTAGTCTTTTCCCTAATAAACAGTGCAGGGAAAACTGGATATCCATATGTAAAACAATGAAACTAGACCATTATCCCTTGTCTCATAAAAAAATCAAATCCGAATGGATTACAGACTTAAATCTAAGACCTAAAACTCTAAAACTACTAAAAGAAAACATTGGGGAAGTCATATACTTCACAAAGACTTCTTGAGTAATACCCCTAAAGCAAAGGCAACCAAAGCAAATTTGAATGTATGGAACCACATCAAACTAAGAAGCTTCTGCTGCTGGGTTTGTGATTGGATTTCTCTTCCTTTTCCAGTTCCCTGTGATGATTCATCAGAATGTTCATTTCCACTTTTTTTGATATCTGGATGTGGACATTTAATGTGATGAATTTCCCTGTTAGGGCTGTTTTTGCAGTATCCCACAGGTTTTGATAGCTTGTGGCATCAATGTCATTTTATTCAAGTAATCTAATAATTTCCTTCTTTATTTTTTTGACCCATGTATCATTCAACAATAGGTTTCTTAGTTTCCATCACTTTGTGTGGGGATGCGTGTTTTAGCTGGAATTGAGTTCTACTTTAATTCCATCACGGTTTATAAAGCTACATGGTATAATTTTTATTTTTTAAAATTTGTTTCAGTTTCATTGTGACCTAGGATATGATCGATATTGGAGAATGATTCATGAGCTGATGTGAAGAACATATATTCGGTGGTAGTGGGGTGAAATATCCTGTATATATCTGTTAAGCCTATTCGATCTAGAGTCGGATTTAAGTCCATTGTTTCTCTTCTTAGTTTCTGCTTGGAAGATCTATCTAGTTCTGTCAGTGGGGTGTTGAAGTATTAAAGTCCCTGGCTATTACAGTACTGTTGTTTACCATTTTTTCAGACCATATAGTGTTTGCTCTATATATCTGGGAGTGTTTAAGTTGGATGCATAAATATTTAGGATTGAAATGTCTTCTTGTTGAAATGTTGCCTTGATCAGTATATTGTCCATCTTTGTCTTTCTTTACTCTTGTTATTTTAAAGTCAATTGTACCTTCAAAACGAATTGCCATTCATGCTTTCTTTTGATCTCTATTTGCATGAAATACTGTTTTCTAACCCTTTACCCTGAGTCATTATTTGTTCTTGGGGGTTAGTTGTATTTCTTGAAGAGAGCATATACTTGGATTGTACTAATTTACCCAGTCATCTAGCCTGTGCCACTTGAGTGGGGAATTCATGCCATTCACATTTATTTAAAGGATTAATAAGTAGAGTATAATTCTGTTTGTCTTGATGTATGAGGCTCTGTTACCTTCTTTTATCATGTGGGCCATTATGGTAGCTAGATTTTGTCCTTCAGTTTCCAGGTATCTTTATTTTAGTAACCAAACAGAGATCAGAACTAAATGAAATTGAGAACAAAAGAAACATTCAAAAGATTAACAAAATGAAAAGTTAGTTCTTTGAAAAGATAAATAAAATTGATAAACCCTTGGCCACATTAATAAGAAACAGAAAAGTAAGATCTCTAATAAGCTCAATCAGAAATGAAAAGGGGGGAAATAATAACAGATACAACATAAATACAAAATATAATCACTAAATACTACAAAAATCTCTATGATCAGAAATTTGAAAGTGTGAAGGAAATAGACAACTTCCTAGAATCACACTACCTCCCTAGACTCAACCAGAAAGAAATATAGCTCTTGTACAGACTGATATCAAGCACCAAAATTGCAACAATAAAAAAGCTTCCAATAAATAGTTCCAGAGCCCATGGTTTCACACCAGAATTCTTCCAAACCTTCAATTAAGAGCTCATACCTATATTTCAGAATCTATTCAAAGACATTGAGAAGGAATGAAAACTCCCCAATTCCTTCTATGAAGCAAACAGTACCCCAATACCAAAACCAGAAAAGGACACAATAAAACATAACACTACATACTACTATCATTAATGAGTACTGATGAAAAAAATAGTCAATAAAATCTTAGCAAACAGAACTCAACTACACATCAAAAAAATAATTCATCATGACAAGGTGGGCTTCATCCCAGGGATGCAAGCCTGGCTCAACATACCCAAATGTATAAATGTAAAGACAGAAGTAAAAACAAAGACCATATGAGTCTATAAATAAACACAGAAAAAGCATTTGCAAAATTCAGATTCTTTTTTGTTAAGAATGCTCAAGAAAATTGGCATAGATGGGACATTCCTTAAATTGATAGAGGCAATCTACGACAAACCAATAGCCAACATCATACTGAATGATGAAAAACTGAAGGCATCCTCGCTTAAAACTGGAACCACAAAAGGATGCCCACTACCACCACTACTATTGAACATAGTGCTAGAGCAACGGTTCTCAACCTGTGGGTCGTGACCCCTTTGTAACAATGAAAATACATCCTGCATATCAGATATTTACATTACAATTCATAACAGTAGCAAAATTATAGTTAGGAAGTAACAACAAAAATAATTTTATGGTTGGAGGTCACCACAACATGAGGAACTGTATTAAAGGGTCACGGCATTAGGAGGAATTAGGAAGGTTGAGAACCACTGTGGTAGGGGACTTAGCCAATGCAATCAGACAAGAGAAGGATATCAACGGTATCCAAATGGGGACAGAGGAGGTCAAACTATCCTTCTTTGCTAATGCTATGATCTTATACCTAGAAATCCCAAGAACTCAACCACAAGACTCTTGCAAAAAAATATAGCAATGTCTCAGGTTATAAAATCAATGTATGCAAATTAATAAATAGCCTTCATATTCAGCAACAGTCAATCTGAAAATCAAATAAAAGACGCAATACTCTTCACAGTAGCATCGAAGAAAATTAAATACCCAGGAATATATTTAACAAAGGATATTAAGCATCTCTATAGAGAGAACTATGAAGTAATAAAAAAGAAATTCCAGAGGATGTGAACAAATGGAAGAATATATGCTCATGGCTTGGTAAAATCAACATTGTTAAATGTCTTTACTACTCAAAGCAATTCACAGACTTATTGCAATCTTCTAAAATACCAATGTCATACATAGAAGATCTTGAAAAAATATCTCTGTTTTTGTATGGAACCAGGAAAAAAAGCTGAATAGCCAATGCATTTCTATGAAACAATAACAAATCCAGAGGCATGGCTTTATTAGACTTCAGGCTATAATCTGAGACTATAGTGATCAAAACAGCATGGTATTAGAATAAAAATAGAAACATGGATCTATGGAACAGAACAGAGAATCTGGAAATGAAGCCATCCTGATACTGTCATATGATCTTTGACAAAGCAAACAAAATCATACACTATGGAAAAGAATTCCCATTCAATAAAATATTTCTGGGAGAATTGGCCACCCACCACATGTAAAAGATTGAAACTGGACCTGCACCTCTCACTACTTACAGAAATTAACACATAATGGATAAGAAATTTAAATTTAGGACAGGAAACTATAAAAACACCAGAAAGTATGTGGGGAAAAAAACCTTATTCTTACTAGCCTAAAGAAGGAATCTCTGAAGCAGATCCCTGTGGCAATTCCAGCAATAACAAATATAAATAAATGGGACCTGACTGAAAGAACCAAGCTGATTCCATTTTGTTAAAACTAACTCATTTTTTTCCACAGCCTTTCACTAATTCTACCTTGCCCCACAGCCTTTGATTTGCAGCTGCACATCAAAGGTTAATTTATGGCTGCTTACCAAAGAGTCAATTTACAGCCGAATACCAAAGGTGATAGGCAACCTTCCCCCCCTCCAGTATGCCCGCCCCAAGCGACAAGGGCGCCTAAACTCAGCCATCCTGGTAGTTAATATTTCCCCAGGCCAATTAACCCAGAACAGACATTGACCAGATCCTTATGCCCCTATCAGCTCTCCCCAGCAGTTCACGCCCAACACCCCCTCCCATTGTTCCTTTCTGTACCCTTAAAACTGCTCTTCTCTCTGCAGGCGAGGCTTCTCTGCTATCCTGCTGTGTCAGGGACAGAGAGCCTTGGCTAGCTAATAAATTTGCCTCTTGCTTTTGCATCGGACTTAGTGATTTATAGGGGGGACCCTGCAATTCAGGCACAACACTGATCAAGTTAAAAAGCTTCTGCACAGCTAAAGACACAATCAACAAAACAAAAAGACAACCTATAGAATGGGAAAAGATATTTGCATGCCACACATCCAACAGAGGGCTAATAACCAGAGCCGTGTTCTAAATGACACCTGAAGTTGTCTGCAGCCTCAATATTTTTTTATTTTTAAGTGAATTTGGCTCTTCTGTAAAAAACAAAACAAAAAAAAAAACTGTCTGCTTTAATGTTGTTTATTTTGACTTCACATTAGTCTTATTAAAGACAGCCAAATATTCTTTATAAATTGAAATGTTTCAAGAATCCAATATACTCAATTGTAATATGAAAGCAGTAGATGATCTAATTCAAGCTGGGGGGGGGGGAAATGAGGAAGCAGGGAGAGGGGAGGAGGCAGGGGGGTTGAGAGTGACAGTGTATGGCACACCTCTTGGGGGCAGGACACAATTACAAGAGGGACTTTACCTAACAAACGCAATCAGTGTAACCTAAGTTTTTGTACTCTCAATGAATCCCAAACAATAAAAATAAATAAATAAATAAATAGAAATGTTTCACCTTCTCTGTTGTAATCTCAATAGTTCACTCTTAACTGAAAGCTATAGAAATATTATTGGTGTCAACAAATGGTTACTTAAAGAATAAAAGAACACTCAAATAATGAGACATATTTTTCCTCACGTCTCACTTGTTTCCATAACTGTTTCACGATCAAATTAAACTGAGCATGCTTAACACAGAACTGACTCTCCTTCTCACCCCAGAGAACATCTCCTATTGTCATATCCTTTTTCTATCAATTTGTCTGAGGTGCGCTGAATTTAAAAGGCTCGCAGACATTTATCTTCTCCACCTCCAACTAATCTTCAAATTCAATTCTTCCCTCACGAGGCACTTCAAATCCACCTTTGAATTTCCTCTTTCTCTGCCTGCATGATGTCCAAGGCTTTTGTTATAAGTTTGTTTGGCTTTCTTAATTACAAGACTTTAACACAAAATTAGCATTTTTATTACCCACAGAAAGATCCATCCTTACGCTATTTTCTGGGATTAATTTTTGTCCACAGGTAATGTTAGCAATCGCTTTAGGAAAATAGCCTTCAATTTGGCTTGAGCCTTTGTTTCTTCTGAGTCCTGGTACCTGGCTTTCCTTCACTGGCCCCCAACCATATTTTATTATATCCTACTATTGTTCTTGTAGGTTCTCTTCTAACCTCACTGTCATTGCCTAATTTTCTAGAGATTGTTTTCCCAAAGCACACCACTAGACTGCCTGTTGGGTATGATTCCCTGAGTTACTGCCATATTGGAAGCACTTTAACTATAGCCTCTATCAAGCACTAGTACCCATCTCCTTGGATATTTGGTTGGAATTCTTTGCTAACATGACCTTTCCCAGCTTCAGGTCAATCTCATGTCATACTTTATTTGGTCTTTGAAAAAAAAAATTTGTATCTTGTTCCCATGTTCAGAACACTGACCTTGACTTTAGCCTACAGAGGTTAACAGATCACTTAAATAGCATAGAGCAATTAGTGATTGCTAAATGGAACATTTAAAGAAAATTGACATGTTTAAAACAAATGGCTACACTGGAATACTATTAATACATAATAGGAAAAATGGCAGTTTTAACTTTTCTAAAATATGCATCTCCCATGATTCAACCATTAAAATCAGTCAGCCAAATGCTTTCACTTATAAATGTCATAAATGTGCAAATTTTTACTTCAAAGTAAGTGCTTAAAACAATATTGCTAATTGAAAACTGAAAATGTCAACCATTTCCATTGTATTTTATTATTTGAAAACCTTAGCATTTTATGCAGACATAAATAAAACAATGAGAATGTCTTCATTTATAGAGTGATACTTGAAAATCAGGCAGAATTGAATTATACCTGCTAGAATGCTTATTGGAAACTTGACCTCACATATCGTGAAAGCTCTCTAATCTGACCCTTAGAGGTTTGTGTTGCTTCCATTTTCTCCCAAATGGGAAATCTTCTCTAATATAGTCATCCTTTGGTATATGTGGAAGATTTGGTTCCACGACCCTGTAGATACCAAAGTCTGAGGATGTTCAAGTTCCTTATATGAAACGATGTAGTACTTGCATACAACCTATGCATATACTCCCATATACTTCAAATCGCTTCTAGATTACTTATACTATCTAATAAACTGTAAATGCTACGTAAATAGTTTTTACAATGTATTGGTTTTTGGATTTGTGTTATTTTATTGTTGCATTGTTACTTTTACCTTCTGAACATTTCTAATCTCCTGTCTGTTGAATTCTCAGATGCAGACCCTGTGGATATGGAGAGCCAACTGTACTTATGATGATTGATGGACAATGCCACTATACCAGTTTTTCACAGCAGAAGCAAGTGGCTGCATTTCCTGGTATGCTTAGGTGATATTCAATAGCATTGCAGAATAGAGAGACAGACAGACATATAACCCTAGTGTTTTAAATAGAATTCTATACTTTTTAAAAGGTCCAATGACCCTTTTAAAAAACATTTAAAAGGGTCCATTGGACCATAGGTCCAATGACCCTTTTTAAAAAACATTTCATTATAAACAGTTAACTATTGCATGTATATAAGGTATAAAGTAATGCTTGATTTATGAATACAATATGAAGTGAGTCAAGCTAATTAACATATATATCACCTCAAATACTCATTATTTTTCCTGTGAGAACATATAAAATATATGGTCTTACCAATCCTAAAATGTATAATACACTATTATGAACTACATTCATAATACTGTACAGTCGCTCTCAAAAAAATCCCAAACCACCTTTATTTCTCCTAAGTAACTGAGAATTTGTATCCTCTGACTCAGAACTCTCCATTCCCCTATTCCTCAGTCTCTGTAACCACCATTTTACTCTCTGTTTCTATACATTAGATTGTTTTAGATCCCAGATATCATTAGATATGTGGTGTTTGTATTTCTGTGCCTGGCTTATTTTATTTACTATAATGCTCTCCAATTTTATCCATGTGGACACAAAGAATAGAATTTCCTTCTTTGACAGGGATCAATAGTATGGCATTTTATTTATAAATACATATATATCACTTTTTCTTTTTCCTTTTACATTTTTATTTTTTTAATTTCAGAATATTACAAGGGCACCCACATTTTGCTTACATATTTTGTTTTTGTACATTTTAAGTCAAAGACAGTTGTAATGTGATAGCTCACTGTAGTTTTAATTTGTATTTTGCTAATGATTAGCAATGTTGAGCATTTTTCATGTATCTGTGGCCATTGCACGTCTTCTTTTGAGAAATGTCTATTCATCTGTTTCAATCCTTTGTCAATTTTTTAAATTCAGTTATGGTGATGATGATGATGATGTTTACTATTAAGTTATTTGAGTTCTTTCTATATTTTGAATATTAATCCCTCATTAGATATATAGTGCAAATATTTTCACCCAACTCATAGGTTATCTCTTCATTCTGTTAATTTCTTCCTTTTCTGTGTAGAAATCTTTTAGTTCCATGTATTTATTTTTGCTTTTGTTGCCTGTGCTTGTAGGGTCAAAACCAAAAATTCATTACCCAGACCAAATTCTCAGATATTTTACCCTATGTTTTCTTAGAGTATTTTTACAGTGTCTGATATTATATTTAAGTTTCTAATTTATTTTAAGTCAATTTTGAGGTATAGTACAAGAAAAGGATCTAATTTAGTATAGAGTTCCAATGAAAGTGGTATTTCTCCTAAAGCTTGAAATATTTGTTTTGACTTACAAATATTATTTTTTCCCAAGAGTAATTGAAGGATGTTAAAGGAAGTAATTCTGTGTAAGTTCAAAGCTTCTCCTAAAACTGTCATGAAAGCCTCAATCTCTGAATGCTCTTTTGCATTAGGTGAATCCTTTAGCCTATCAAAGCCAGTCTGTCACCAGTCCAGTCTATTCAGGCTAGGGAAATAGATTATGAGGAAGCCAAGGTATTCTAGGCCTTCTGCAGAACTTTCTTGTCCAAATCAAGGCCAAAATCTTTGAAGGAAAGCCAAGAGGCAAAGCCAGGGTGGCCAGAAAGAAGCACCAAATCCAAAGAGATACAGAGTCACTGTGAGCAGAGATGAAGACAAGAGTAAAAATCCAAATGGATTTGAATATGGTCAAATGAGGCAAACAAAGCAGCTTTGGCACAACTACCTTTCAAAGAGGACACGATCAACATGCATACCAGTGCCTTCGAATGGGTATCACAGATACTTGTAGAAAAGGCATTAGAGCTGTACCTTCCAATACGAGTCATTCCATTTAGACCATCACTTATGGAGAATAAGCCACCAACACAAAAGGAAAACTGTGCCTGCCAATAATGAAAGTGAGAAATGTCTTTAAAGAATTAAAGAGGAATCAATTAGTTAACACAGTACAATCAATTTTATCCAATACTCTATTGACTAACATTATCTGACTCAGCTACACACCCATAATACAATTATAACAGATGGTTATAAGGAAGACCCTGAGGCTCTACAGCATTCTGAAGTACTTTCTTAGTAATGGATGAATGAATTATATTTTGAACAGTCTGGAAGTCAAATGTAATGTTTTTTCTCTTAAATAGGAAATTAATTCAATTACATATTTAAACTGCCTACTTATTACGTACAATTGAATGACAGATATGGTACTTTATTAATCACACCAACATCCTGCCAGACAACAGAAAATCCTCTGACTAGTTAATAATAAAATGATATCACTAAACATCAGGAATAATGCTTAATTTCTATGCTAAAGTCATAAAAGTAAACCTTGATATTTGTTAAACATGTACTGTGTGCCAGGTTCTATTTTAAATACTTAACATATTTTGCCTCCTTAATTTACACAGCAGTCCAATTTCGTATTTAATATTATATTATTATTATTATTTCCATTTTATAGTTGAGAATTGAGGTTTAGAGATATTAAGTAACTTGGTCAGTTTCACACATCCAATAAATAAAGTATCTATCGTGATGTTTATATAGGCAAGTAGGAGACAGATATAAATAGAGAAAGAAAATGAGAAAGCAAAATACTACATTTGTAAAAGCGTGAACTGCATCATACCCCACTTATAATTGAGAAACTGGGACTTAAGGAGAGGTTAAAAGCCTTCACTAGGATAAAGACTAGAAATAATAATTAATCCTTGGCCTTTTATTTAGGTTAAAGTATATGAAATTTCCAATACTTGAACATCTTTGACCTACAAAAATGGCACTCTTGTGTGGTTCAATATAACATGTCCTTTTTTTAAGCACTTAAAAGCACAATTATGTTGCCTCAATATTGGCTGTCACATTACCCATACTGATACTCCCTATGAAATACCTAATTTGGCACTGATATCTAAATATGATTCATTTGGGCATGCACATAATGTTAAAGATAGTTTTAACTTTAGGAAGTATCACTTACTATAATGGTTTGAGTCTAGTAATAACTCATAACTATATTTATAATAATTTTAACAGTTCATATCCAAAATTTTCAAAATACTTTAAAGTATTCTTAGAATCACCTTTTCATAAATCGCACATATCCATGATTTGGGCAAGATTTTCTTATTACTCTTAAACAGCTTGAAAATTAAAACATTAAAAAAATTAAGTAGGTTTCTACTCTCATTCAGGGAGTCAGCAGTGATACGAACAGCTTGAATTAAATAACATTATTTATTCTGTGCCACATAGTCAACTTCGCAATGGCACATCAAGGGACACATTTTGTTTTTCTTTTCATATAATAAATGAAATTCCTCTAACACTATTCTACCTAAGTAAAATACCAAAATTAACTTGGTGATTATAAGTAATGTACAAACCAGATGAGCACTATAAAACATTGGCAGTTCAATTGCCTTATCTTCAGAGGGGCACCACAGATGGCATCCAGCACCATCGTTCTCTATTTCACTGCAGAGTTACAGCAACCTGCAACAGCCTGGGACCATTTTACTTACAATCTTCCACCTGGCTTGCTCCTTTTTTAGACTTGGTCCATGGTCAGTCAAGTGAAATCTTTTGGTTCCGTTAACACTAAGAAATAATTTCCCATTTGTAAGTTGTCAAATTTCTGAATTTTTTTTCTTTTTTTTTTTTTTTGGCCAGGGCTGGGTTTGAACCTGCTACCTCCAGCATATGGGGCTGGCACCCCACTCCTTGAGCCACAGGCGCCACCCAAGTTTATGAATTTTTTCTTTGTCTTTTGCAGTTTTTGGCCCGGGCTGGGTTTGAAACCGCCACCTCTGGTATGTGGGGCCAGAAAGCCTTACTCCTTGAGCCACAGGTGCTGTCCTGAATTTTTTCATATTCTATTTGTCCAGTACTCTAAACTCAATGCCTCATGAAATTTTTGTTGAATAAAGGAATTCATCATTATGCAAAGGATACCCCCCAGATACTGAGATGCTAGCAAGCTGTAAGAGTTAAGCTACTGAACTGGTCATAACTGGTCATTGTCTAGTAAAATGCTTGGTCAAGAGCCTGATAAAAATGCTTTTTCCTGGTGAATTTCACCAAAATAAGTTGTGTCCATGGTAAGAGGTAGAAAATGCTTATACATACATTCATTCCTTTGCATGGTCTTGATATGTACACATTTCAGTTACCACAATTTTTGGTCAGAATCAACCTCCTGCTAAGAAAAACTAGATATGATGAACTGAAACAACAGTTATATTTAAAAAATTATATTGTTAAAGGCTTTAGAGAACCACTAAAGCAGTGAGAACATTTCTAACACAGGAGGAGAGCTATAAGCAAATGGAAGGTCTAGGGAACTACAGAGTCTCTGGATCACCTAAGTGTTCAATATCTGACTGTCAAATGAATTAACAAATGAAAAATAAATCGAGGAAGAGAAGAATTCAGTTTCTAATTATTATCCTTACCTAGATTCTAAAAAGTAGTGTTAGTAATTAGTCTTTGTGTGATATAGAAATCTTAACTAGGTTATCATCTCGTCAGGATTAGAAGGCCATGAAACAGCTGATAAATGAACTCATTGCCAGCATCTTTTTTTTTTTTTTTACAAACATCTTGGATAAAGAGTATTAGTTATAAAGCGAAAATGGCAATTTGATATTCTGATAACTGTCTACCATATGTGTTTTGCAAAAGGTGGAAAATATATTGCATTCTGAAGACAGAATTCATTAGGGAATTACCTACATGTGCACATACAAGAATTTTACATTATTATCACAGTAGACTCTGCCACGATCTTCCTTGCCTGTTCTAACCTCTTATTAATGAGATATATTGCCATACCCTTTGCTTCTTGATATACTACAATGACCATGGTCTCTGATGCCCACCATTACCATTAATGCTCATAGGTTTACTAATATTTGAACTCAACACTATCTCCCTATGACTCAGCCATAGGTTCAGAGTCTGGGCCCAAGAATCAATAACCAGCTGCTAAATTGTGGTTATGGATCCTATGCCCTCCCAGTACAAATTCTGGCTCCTTCTGTGTAACTTTTAAGCAACACAATCCTTAATGGTTTAACCTCATTGTTATACAAGCCTATGTGTGCGCATTGCAAGCGGTAGGTTCATATCACTCAAAAGATGGAGACGATGGAGACTGCACAGTACATTTGAAACAAAAATGTGATAAGAATCCATGCCAATTTCATTTATCACTTCAATATTATTCAAGAGATATTTGAAAAAAATCACTTTCATTGAATATCACATTTTGAAAAGTATCTAAGTTGTGATTTCATGGTCAATGTAATTTAATGATACTTTTTGGTTAGCTTAGAAACAAAGCCAAATGACTCTATTAAGGAGTGAAGTGATGGAGGATTTTTTCCCCCATTAGTTCCCAGTCTTGAATTATAGCACTTATCTGAGAAAACTCTAGGGAGAAATGAGAAGAGCAAAAGTATACTCTTCTGATATAGTGATACATGGTCTAGGGCAGTGGTTTTCAACCTTCCTAATGCCGCGACCCTTTAAGACAGTTCCTCATGTTGTGGTGACCCCCCAACCATAAAATTATTTTCATTGCGACTTCATAACTGTAATTTTGCTTCTATTATGAATTGTAATATAAATATCTGTTAGGCAGGATGTATTTAGGCAACCCCTATGAAACCACTGGTCTAGTGAAACAATCAAATATTATATTAAAAATACAGGTTGAAATAAAATGTATTCTAGAATATACACAAATTAATATATTACATAAACAATATAATAATATAAAATTATATTAAGAATTTTAACAGATTAAAAAATTAACAAGCTAATGAATGTTCTTTAGATGATTTTACCTGAATAATCTCATTAACTGGAATCTATTAAGTTGCATTTCATAGGTTTTGAGTTCTAACAATGACAGAATAGACAAATTCTTTAGACAAATTTGATATAGACAAATTCTTTCACTGAAAAAAAATAGACAATGTAGGCAAAATATCTTGCAAAAAGAACTATTTCTTTTTAAAGGCATCAGAAAGCTACCAAGACAGTGGTCACTAATAACAATATGATTGAGAAAAGAGATGAGCCTCAAATTTGGTTCTCAAGAGAAAGTTAAGAGAGATTGGAGGACAAGCAATATTTGAAGATATAATTCCTAAGAATTTTCCTCATTTGATTAAAAACATCAAGGCAAAGGTTAAAGAAGTAATATGAGCATTGGAGGATAAATTCAAAGAAGATTACATCTAGAAATAGTGTAAAGAAAAAAGAAACATTTGAAAACAACAACAAAAAAAACACAAAAGAAAATACAAAAATTGTCCAGAGGCAAAATAATATATTATCTTTAAAGAGGTAAAAGTAAGATTTAGCATGTTTAAATGATAATAAAAACTGACTTTCCACCAAAAATGAAGGAAACCAGAAGAAAACAAGGGGATAATATAATCAAGAGCTAAAAGAATGGCTACCTATTATATTTCTGTTTCTGGCAAAATGTTCTTCAAAAATAAAGATAAAATAAAAATAGTTAAAAATAAATAAAACACAATCCATAACAAACAGATCCTCTCTTAAATACTAAATGTGGATTTGGGTGCAAAATTAAAATGAAGCCAATGAAAGGTTCAAAAATGCAAGAGAAAAGATGAGCTTAGAACAGGATAAATGGTTAACTCTGCAAGTAAAGTTAAATGAGTACTGGCTGTATAAAACAATAGCAATAAGACACTCATGATGGTGGAGACATCAAGAAAATAATATATGGGCTTGGTGCTCATAGCTCAGTGGTTAGGACATTGGCCACATGCACCAGGGCTGGGGGTTCAAACCGGGCCTGCTAAACAACAATGACAACTACAACAACAAAAAAACAGCCGGCTCCCAGCTACTTGGGAGGCTGAGGCAAGAGAATTGCTTAAGCCCGAGAGTTTGAGGTTGCTGTGAGCTGTGACACCACAGCACTCTACCCAGGGTGACAGCTTGAGACTCTGTCTCAAAAAAAAGGGAGGGGGGCGGCACCTGTGGCTCAAGGAGTAGGGTGCCAGCCCCATATACTGGAGGTAGTTGGTTCAAACCCAGCCCTGGCCAAAAACTGCAACAAAAAAAAAAAAAAAAGAAAGAAAGAAAGAAAGAAAATAATATATGATAAGAATAGTACATGAGTCTACAGTAAGTGTATGAGGTTCAAGCCATCCAAGATCCTAGTATTTTTTTTTATTATTATTATCATTTTCAGCCAGTCTCGCACTGTCACCTGGAGTAGAGTGTCTCGTCAGCATAGTTCATGTAACCTCAAACTCCTGGATTCAAGCAATTCTCCTGCCCTCCTGATTAGGTTTTTCTATTTTTAGTATAAATGGAGTCTCTTGCTCAGACTGGTCTCAAACTCCTCAGCCTCCCACCTCAGTCTCCCAGAGTGCTGAGATTACAGGCATGAGCCACCACAATGGGCCACAACATCCTAGTATTAATGGGAAGAGATAAAAGTATTCATTTGTTTCAGACTTTGACAAAACAAATTTTATCCTCTTTATATTAACTGTTGTAAGTGTAATAGCAGAAATGTATACATAATGCATTTATAAATGGGAAAAAATTAAAAAAATAAATTTACTCAATTTTAAAAAGCAAGGAAGAGAATAAAAAGAAATAAAACAAATGGAAAGCAATATAATATTGATAATATGGTAGATTTAAATCAAAATATATCTGTAATTACCTTAAATATAAACTAAATAATATTTAAATTGGGAAGCAAAAATCATCAGGTACACTGCATTCTGTTTTTAATAGACACACCCTAAATATAGGAAAGTTAAAAGGATGAAGAATATTCTTCCTACAAACACCATTCAAAGAAAGTTACTACAGATAGGTGTATAATACCATGAGGCAAAGTAGACTTCCAGTCCAAAAGCTTTAGTAGAAATTGCAAGAAATGTTTCATAATGATAAAATGTTAAATCCTTGTAGGAAAATATAATAAATTTACCTTTGAAAAATAAGGACACAATTAAAGAAATAGACAAGCACAATAATAGTGTGATATTTTGTATCACAGTAACCAATGAATAACAGGGAACTGCTAGTAAAGATAGAGATTTGAACAACAGGATTTAAAAATTGATCCCAATTACCACATTCAGACACTGCAGCTTATACATTTTACGTGTACATGTACATTTATGGAATGGGATCATATGCTGAGCTATAAAGTAAATCTCAACAAATGTCAAAGGACTGAAATCAGGCAGAGCATGTTCTATGACTAGGTTAGGAATAAACTAGAGATCATTTTTTCACAGGATAATTAGAAAACACACAATTTCTAATGAATTTTTTAATTAACCAAATGCTAATAAAATACACGTTAAATATTGTGTGATGTATCTTTAGCCATGATTCAAGGATATTTTACAATTGCAAATGCATATAGTAGACAGGAAATAAAAACACTAAAAATAGTGATCTGAGTACCCACACTGGAAAGGTAGAATATAAAGCAGACAACCCAAAGATAGTAGAAAAAAACTAAAAATGATAAAGGAAAAATTAAAGAAATATATAATATGTATGGATATAAATAACCCACAAAGCTGAGTTGGCATTTAAAATACCAATAAAGTAGTGGGGCATAGTCCCTCATGTCTATATTCCTAGGATTCTGGGAGGCCAAGGAAGGTGGATCGTATGAGTTTAGGAGTTCAAGATCAGCCTGAGAAAGATGGAGACCCCTGTCTCTACTAAAAATACAAAAACTAGCTGGGCATTGTGGTGGGCACCAGTTGGCCTGGCAACTCGGGAGGCTGAGACAAAGAAGATCACTTGATCCCAGGAGTTTGAGGTGGTTGTGAGCTATGATGCCATGGCACTCTACCCAGAGTAAGATTCTGTCTCAAATAATAAATAAATAAAGTAATAACATACTGTTAGGAGTAGTACAAAAGATCAACACATTGTACCCCACATATGCATAAATGTATTCATGATCTGTGTGTATATGACTTAATAAAAAAAGAGTAGTGCAAAGGATAGAGAGAGGAGTGAACAATCAATAATACCAATAATAAAGAACAAATCATTAAAAGATTTTGTAGACTTTATAAAAATAAGAGGTTATTATAAAAACTTTTATGTCAATGCATTTCAACATCTATATAATATGAATATAATTTCCTTGTAAAGCAAAACTTCCCAAAACTGCCTCAAAAAATAGAAATTCTATTCTAATCCTCCCCAAGATGAATCCCAATTTAATGTTTTTCCATAAAGAAATCTTCTGTCTCAATCAGGCCCTTCAAAATCAGGATGTTCAAGTCATCAAGACACAGTTAATCTTACTAGTTAATCAGGAAATTCCTATTCAAACTACAATGACAAAGTGTTACATATCCACTAGAATGGCTAAAATTACAAAATTTGACAAGTGTATGGACTGACATATATATGGGCTAACTGGACTTTAATATACTATGGGTGGGAGTATAAACTAGCACACCAACTTTGGATATCTACCAAAGATGAACATCCTCATACACTTTGATCTAGCAATTATACTCCTATGAACATATTCCACAGAAATTGGTACAGAAATGCACCAAAAGATATGACCAAGAACATTCCTAACAGTGTTACTCAAAATAGCAAAGATAGGAGACAATCCAAATTTCTATCAATAGTAAAACTGACAATGAACTATGGTGTAAGCAATCTTCTGGCCTTGGCCTCCCAGAGCACTATGATTACAGGCACCAGCCACCATGCCCTGCCTTCTCTGGGCTCAGTTCCTAAGGGATTCTCCCAAGCAACAGAGTCAACAGATGGAGTGGAAAAGACAATATAGATAAACTGCAACATAATTGGAAAGCTCTACTGATTTGAATAGAGTCAGGGTGAGAAGCAGCAGCCCTGCAGTGCCTAAAACAGGGATCCTCAAACTTTTTAAACAGGGGGCCAGTTCACTGTCCCTCAGACCGTTGGTGGGCTGGACTACAGTTTAAAAAAAAAAAAAAACTATGAACAAATTCGTATACACACTGCACATATCTTATTTTGAAGTAAAAAAAAAAAAACAGGAACAAATACAATATTTAAAATTAAGAACAAATAAAGTTAAATCAACAAACTTACCAGTATTTCAATGGGAACTATGGGCCTGCTTTTGACTAATGAGATGGTCAATGTCCAGTTCCATATTTGTCACTGCTAGTCATAACAAGTGATGCAAGTGTGCATCCGTTAGTCTAGAT
>CAUYON010149912.1:0-41790 GCA_963573935.1 Arctocebus calabarensis
ATTAAAATTGTATATTGCTTTGGGTAGTGTGGACATTTTAACAACGTTGATTTTTCCCAGCCATGAGCATGGTATGTTTTTCCATTTTTTCAGCTATTTCTTTTCTTAGAGGTTCATAGTTCTCTTTATAGAGATCTTTCACATCCTTTGTTAGGTAAACTCCCAAATATTTCATATTCTTTGGCACTACTGTGAATGGAATAGAGTCCTTGACTGCTTTTTCAGTATGGCTATTGTTGGTATATATAAAGGCTATAGATTTATGAGAGTTGATTTTGTAGCCTGAGACATTGCTGTATTCCTTGATCACTTCTAAGAGTTTTGTAGTAGAATCCCTGGTGTTTTCCAGGTATACAATCATATCATCTGCAAAGAGTGAAATTTTGATCTCTTCTGACCCAGATTACATTGATTTTTTTGTATGAGGGGAGGAATGCACTATAGTCTTCAATGAGAAGGTATGTGTTCTCACTGGTTGATTTTAGATAAGTGTGCCCTCTATATAGGTTTGGATTACACAAAGGTAAGGATAGAAACTGCTCCAAGCATGACACAAGGCATTTGACTTGTGCTATTATATTTAATCTGTACAGCCATTTTGAAAAATAGAGAAAATTAAAACTATTTCATGTAAGAGAAAACTAAGGCTTGGTGATATTACATAAATAGAGTAGAATTCAAAACCACATCAGTCTGACTCCAGTATCTATGGCCATGTTACCACATCACTGAAATGAGGCAATGATATATGTTAGACACAAACACAATTTTTCAAGAATTTGGGCATCATCCTAAAGGTAATTTCTAGAAAAATATCTTGCTTTATTTCTTTTTTTAAATTTCAAATTAACATGAGGGTACATTTTAGTTAATAGGAGGATATGTATTTCTAAGAATATTTATTCTATGTCATTTATGAGTAATAAGTAGAAACACTTAAAAATAATATCAATTCTTCTTTATCTTTAGGTGAATTATGTAAGATTTGGGCTTACCCATGGCAAACTTGTATCTAAAGTCACTTCATTAATCAGTGTCACCTATTCTGCCTAAAAAAATTGCTTTGTTGATATTATTGATAATTTGTTTACTGACTACTTAATTATTCTGTCCTAACATAATCAATCTCTTTTGTCTTATAAGGCCAAGGCAAAAATTGTAAAACAGGCAAATGCTTCTGTGCTAGCCTACCACTTACGTTTTAGAATTTGGCTGGAGGACAACAAAAAAAGAAAGGGAAGATAGACTGCAAGGAGAGCTGCCTAATCAGCAGTAGGTCTGAGCCCTGAAGGTAGGAGGGCATCATCCAGGTAGGACAATAGTCACTTCAGTAGCCAGTGCATAGCAGGCTTTGGGACCGTGTTCTCAGCCTTGGAGGTCAGAGTGGTCAGTCACTTCTCTGTGCACCATATTGTGTATTTCCTGATTATTATTTAATCTTCATAATATGAAGATCTACTATTAGCTCCAATTTACAAATAAGAGTTTGAGAACCTTGACTAAACTTAAACATAAAGGAGATAAAAGTAAACCAGGTCCATCTGACTCCGGAGTCCCTGCCCTTAACCACTGAACCGTGATGCAGAATAGGAAAGATCCATATCAGAGAGAGCAGCAGCATCACAGTTGCCAGGAAGCAGAACACTTAGCTAATGGCTGGGTAGAAAAGGGCCAGAATCTACACCCTTTCTGAAAAGCAAGACACATCTAAATGTGCCCAGTTAAGCATGTCACAGTCCAGGGCAGGCTCCAAATTCTAGCCAGGAAAATGCTAGCAAGAAACAGACTGTGGGGAAAGACCCAAGAGCAAATGAACAAATAGGAGTAAGTAAATGAGCACGTCAACTATATGAATGCCTCATGTTCATTCCAGGCACACCATTCCCCCAGCAATGTGTATAATCTGTGATTCCATGGGTCAATGAGCATCTTTTTTATTTTTATTTTTTTTTTTTTGAGACAGAGTCTCATTTTGTCACCCTCAGTAGAGTGCCGTGGCATCATAGCTAATAGCAACCTCAAATTCTTGGGCTCAAGCAATTCTTTTGCCTCAGCCTCCCAAGTAGCTAGGATTATAGGCACCCACTACAATGCCCAGCTATTTTTAGTGAAGGTCTCACTCTGGCTCAGGCTGGTCTCAAACCCGTAAGCTCAGGCAATCCATCCACCTTGGCCTCACAAGTGCTAGGATTACAGGTATGAGCCACTGCACCTGGCCCCCAATGAGCATCTTTATACAGGGCAGCACCCATGGCTCAAAGGAATAGGGTGCTGACCCCATATACCAGAGGTGGCAGGTTCAAACCAAGCCCCGGCCAAAAAACAAACAAACAAACAAACAAAATAGAGCTATACAAGGTTTTACTTGTGGCTGAAAAGCTATAGAAGAAAACCTCCCAGTCTGATACCAATTATCAAACACAAATATATGTATTATTGACTTCATTCAACTAGAATTTCTTGAGTGCATACTATGTACCAGCCACTTTTTCAAGTTTAGACTTGAGGTTCTACCTAAACTTCACTATTCTAAATACATATTTTTGCTCATATCTCTGATTTGTACCTATTTTTAACCACCTGTATTCCTGAAATGTGTTTCCTGAAACTTGGCTGAAGTAAGTAACACATTACCAGGTAAAAGAAGGGAAGAGAATCTCAGCACCAGGAAAGATCAGATATCCTGAAATGTATAAGATCTCAATCTCCTAGGAAAGTATAACGTAATTGGAGATGGTGGTTGCAGATGACAAAGTTGTCATTTTTCTTTTATTCTGTGGAGAAGTTTTCAGATCATAAAGGAAAATGACGTAGAAATAGTTACGGACAGGTGGGACTTTTATATTATGCTTTATGCTACACTTATTCTACCTAAATCCATTCAGCATTTCAGTCCACATTATTCTCAGGAGGAATGTGCTTTGAAATCCAATCACTTCGATTTAGGATCTGTTCCAAGGAAGGTTTGATTTCTGGGAGAAAACCCTGGAAGGATTCCCAGCTTCTCCTCAGTCTAGCCTTCTCTGATGGCGCAGTTTCCACATTCCCTTTGATGTGAATTTTTAGAACATTGGATATAACCAATATTCAAACATAAGTTCCATAAACCTATCCAAAAGCAGAGTCAAATGTTTTCACAATAGTTCTCATTTTAGATTGGCCATGTCTTGGGATTATTCACCCACTAGACTGTAGAGGTGTCTCTTTTTGGCCATGAGAGCTTCCACAGGAAAGACTGTGGGCTGATTCCAAAGAAGAGTCGCCACCATAGAAGACAAGTAGGGCTAAAATCCAGCACCAGCTAAGCTTTTCAAATTGTAGAACCTGAAAAAAAGTCAGTGTCCACCTCAAAAAAAAAAGTATCTGGGTTTTTTCCATGCAAGGAAACTATTCAGTCTATTAGAGACCTTTAGAGCCACCATCTAGAAAAATAGGCCTAAATGAGCCATTACTCTTTCAACCAAAAAGCACAAGAACAAGAAAGAGATGATTTCATCAAGAAGAAAATTAATTGAACTTTAGGACAATAGTAAAAATATGGTCTTATATAAAATAATGCAATATATGGAAATAAGTACCTATCATATAATAAGTAGGACAATAGCATCCACTTATTATTGGTAATAATATTCATATTCTTATTTTCAGGGTATTAGGAGTGTTTATATAATTGACTTCTTAAAAAGTTAAAGATAAATGGCAATGTGTTCTTATTTCATTGTAAATTGAACGTAATGTTTCTGATCTTCTAAAGAATTTTTAAAATCTCTCATGATTTTTTTAATCTGATATAAATATGACAAATGTCTTAAATTGTGATAGAACTGAGTTATATTGTTCTCATTAAATTTCAGGATGTCAGAAATGTTTCATAATTTTCAATAATATACAAATGTTCTCACTCCTAAAATAGAAAATAATAAAGCCTTGCTCCTGGGAGTGGGAGCAAGCAGTCTCTGGCACTTAGTCAAGTGTAAGAGATCTGTTCTGTTTACTCCCTATGTGACCTTGAGCTGGTCATAAGAGCTAGTCTGGATGATCTCTCAGCCTCTTTACTCTTAAATTTTATAACCAAGTCTATTTTCTGACAGCTAAAAAAGATAGGGCTAATTTTAATGCATATTGTCTGTCTTCATAGCTTGCATATAACTGATTGCCTAGAACCTAAAATGAAGAGTCAAAAAAAATTCCATCTGCCTCTATTACTGATTACATTATGAAGCTGCCTCAAGTTTTTTTTTTTTTTTTTTAACATTTAGTGAAAACCAGAAGTTGGCAGGAAATGTGTTGTAAACAATATCACCCCCACACGTTTATTGAATAATTCATAACCAGTATGTGGTAGAAGCATAATTTTTAAAACAGTATTTTTCCTCCAAATACCTGAGTTTTCCAACATCAGTAGCAAATAATTTTGTTGGCATTACTCTGAAAATTACAGTGTTTAAAGATGATGTCTCAGACTCAAATTTATTTTATTCTTATCAATTTCCTTTAAATCAATGTTACTGCATTAAACTGGAATTAAATACTTGCCATAGTTGACGACATCCTTTACTACTTTTCACATATCCTTTTTAATTTTTTTTCCAGTTTTATTAATGGAATTGACAAACAAAATTTGTATGCATTTATGTATGTAACATGATGTCCTGATACATGTGTGCATTGTAAAATGATTACCACAATTAAACTGTGGCATTCATCACTTCATAGAGCTAGTGGGGGTGGGTGGGGACATTTAACATCTATAATCTTAGCAAATTTCAAGTACCTAATACCATATTAACCATAGTTCCCATGCTGTACATTAGCACTGAAGACTTTATTGATCCCCCATAACTGAAATTTTGTATCTTGGATCATTATTTCTGCATTTTCCCCAACCTCTAGCCCTTGGTAACCACTGTTCTACTCTCTACTTTTATGAATTCTCCTTTTTTAGAGTTCACATATAAATTAGATTATGCACTATTCATCTTCCTGTGTCTGACATTTCAGTAAGCATAATGTCCTTCAGATTCATCCATGTGATTGAAAATGGCAGCATTTCCTCTTCACAGCTTCATAATGTTCCATTTTACATATATCACATTTTTCAGTGCATTCATCCACCCATAAATACTTACATTGCTTCCACACTTGACTCTTGTGAAGAGTACTACAATGAGCATGAGAGTGCAGGTACCTCTTCAGGATGCTAATTTCATTTCCTTTGGATATATATTCAGAAGCGGAAGGACTGAGTGATATTGTTATTCTACTTGAAGTTTGCTGAGGAATCTTCCGTACTATTCTCCATAATGGAGATTACATTTACACCGAGTGTACAAATGTTACCTTCTCTCCATTCTTCACCAACATGTGTTACCTTTTGTCTTTTTTATGGTTTGATTTGAATTTCTCTGATGAGTCTCTTTTCATATAAGTGTTGGCCGTTTGTGTATCTTCTTTGGAGAAATGTCTATTTAGGTCCTTTGCTCATTTTGTAATCAGTTTTATTTTAGTTTAGTTGTGTTATTTTGAGGGTTTGGAGTATTTTGTTGTTGTTTCCTATTGAATTACTTGAGTTTGTAATATATTTTGTATATTTTGGACATGAATCCCTTATCCAATGCATGGCTTACAAATATTTTCTCCCATTTCATAGGTTGTCTCTTTACTCTGTTGATTGCTTCCTTGGTTGTACAGAAGCTTTTTCATTTTATGCAATCCCACGTACTAACCTTTGCTTTTGTTTCCTGTGTTTTGGGGATCATAGCTAAAAAAATCACTGCCTATACTAACAGCAAGAAGTTTTTCCCCTATGTTTTCTTTAGTTTCATAGTTTCAGGTCTTACACTTAAGTCTTAAATTCATAGAGTTTATCTTTGTACTTGGTGTGGATAGGGTGAAATTTCATTCTTCTGCATGTGGATAATCCACTTTCCCAACACCATTTATTGCCTTTTCTCCTCCCTATCATTTTATGATGGCCTCCTCTAACTGCAATTTACTCCAGTTTTTAACAAATTTGTATTGTTGTTCAAAATTCTGCCTTAAATAGGATCAGATATAATTACTCCTGTTACTGCACTACCCTGTGTCACAAAACATGAATATGAAAATGGTATTACATGTGAAATTTTGCAAAGTAGAAAAGGCTTCCTACTCTTATGCCAATTATAATTTTAAAGAGGCCTTAGCAACTGCTATGTCTCAGAACTTTAATCTGACATCATCTGTCTCCCAAGAAAGCTAATCTTAGCCGTTCCCTCCTTTAATTATCATCCCGTAACAGCCTTTCTTTGAGAATCCAAGGTACAACCTCCAACATATCCATGACAGATACACCTTTTACAAGCACGCAATCACATCTCCACATTTTCTGGTGGACTTGTGAGCAGCTCTCTAAAGAGAGAGTTAAGAGACTTAAGGCCAGTATGCATAAAAATCTTGCTTATTTTTTTTTAATTTTATGAACTTGTCATCGGGATGGAGTGTCCCTCTTCATAACAATCCCTTGGTTGCTCAGCTGCAATAGTGACCTGACCATTCCTTTGACTAGAAAGCCTTATTGCATTGTACATCCCTGAGGGCAGGCATTGTGTCTACTTTTTGTATGAGCTTCAGTTGTTCACTATGTTGGTTTGCTAGATAAAATAGCTTTCTATGTAAAATAAATATATTTCTTTATATTCAGCCTTAAAGTTTTCTATCTATTTACAACTATCATGCTTAGCTGTTCTGAAAACCTCTTGTTCCTGGTTATAATGTGCTAAATTTTTTTAAACTGTATTCACTCTTTCATTCATTCGACAGATATTTATTGAAAGCTTGCTGCTGTCTATCGGGGATTATTTCAGGTATTTTGTGAGTACTCAAAAATTGACTATATGACAATAAGAGTATGACCAAAATTGGTAATATTTTTAATGTATTTTTATGGAGTTGGGTTTTTTCTTTTTTTTTTTTTTTTTTTTGCCTACTTTCCCTGTGAGTTACAACACTCTTTAAAGCTATAGCTTAAGAGTAAATAAAGAAGTGTTAAATGATAAACCTATGGATAAATAGAGTAGACTCAACAACTGTCTAAAAATGTTCATTTAAGCCTCCCACCGTCATGAGCTTATTCTGCCCTCTCTCTCTTCCTTTTTCTCTCTCTTTCCCCTCTGCCCAATGATATTCTTAAGGTTTTTACTTGTTCACATTTCCCATTCTAGGCTTAATGACCAGAAACCTCCTGTCTTTGAGTAACATATCGATGGAGGTAGAGTGAGTCATTAAATACATCATCTGCTTTGGGTAGATTACTCACTTAATTGCAGTAACATTTGGGTCCTCTGGGAAGTGGACACTGAGATGGAGTTAGGAATGCAAGAGTGTTACTGGACTGTGATTTAGGAGAAAGGAATACTTTCAAAAAATAAAAAGAAAGGCAGGATGGGACAGGGATAAAATGGGCCCATCATGCAGATCTGACAAAGTCTCTCTCAAGCAAGCCAACAGGAGGAACAAAACAGGTATTTATTGGGAAGAAATGGCCAGGTTCTTACATCCTATGCACAGTCATTGGCTATTCATTGCCCAGGAAGAGCATGGCCTCTGCTACAAAACTGAAGCAGATCCTGGAGGCATTAATAGCTGGAAGCTGGTTGGTAACTGCATTTCCCACAGCTGAACACCGAGTTCTTCCTTAAAGGGAAATCCAAGACTAGCACCTCTACCACAGTTGTGTTCTTAGGAATAGGGCCCTAAAGAAGTGAAATAAGACTCCTGAAAAGCAACATATGAGTAGGGGCTATTAAAAAATCCCCCTTAAAAAGAGGGATGTAGGAGGACTCAGGGTGATCAAAGGAGAGACCAAGGACATGCCATGGGCACCTAGGTTACAGAGGACCCCCAAAGACTGGTGAGGTCTGAAGGAAAGGCAATGTGGGGAAGAGGGTTGTAAATTTTGTGTTTGAGTGATATGCCAGACTGTCCACCACACAAGATATGTTGGTCATTCCCTAATCTTTTCTACTTTGCAGCTACTGCATCTGGGCCATGTATTAATATAACAGAGTTTTAAAAATTAGAAATAAAAATAAAATTCCTACAACATAGTAACTTCTCAGTATTTGTTAGTCACGATGTGGTCATTACTATTGTTGCCAGTTGCTGTTCATTGAAGACCTGCTGACCTACTTCGGATTTTCCTCAAATCTCCAGGGCGGGGCTGCTGGAAGGATGACCGACTAGCTGAGTAGACAATGCAGGCTCCAGAGACCAACTGCCCGGCTTCAAATGCCAACCCTGCCTCCAGAGAGGTGTGAAATCTTGAGTGAATGATTAAACTTCTCAGTGCCTGAGCTTTCTGACCTACAAAGGAAGGCTAACAACAGTACCTACTTTACTGGGGTTTTGGGAGGATCCAGTGAATTAGTATAGAAACTGTATTTGGGATAATGCCAGCTACTTAGTAAGACCTCAATAAATGTACCTATTAGTGTTCATAACTATTTTCCTTAATTATAAAATTAGTACAAGTTTATTTTTAAAGGCTTTCCAAATGGAGCTCTTTTTAACTAGAGTAATGCAAAAGTTTGATTTATTTTGCAAAAAAAAAAGACTAAACACTCCTCAGTTTGCACAATTGCCCCAAAACTGGTCTATACTAAACAGTTGGCCAAAATTCTACATCCATGAATAGTAACTTTGACACCTATTGTATTCCCAGCATACTATCTAAATTTTCTTTAGGTATTCCTTAATGATTGACAGTTCAGTGTAAGGAGAAAATCTTCATCATCTCCACAAAGTCTGAATGCTCGGCTTGTTCCTACTCAAGAAGCAATAGTGCATGCAATGAATTCAAATGCAACACTCTTATTGCATTTTACCCCGGGTCTATGTTTATAGTTTTGACTCTAGATACATGGACAGAAAGTACAACATCTGGTCAGAAGTATTTCCAGTGATCTTGGGTTTTTGCATCACATTGACTAAACTGGGTGATTGTTCCTTCTTTTTTTTTTTTTTTTTAATCCAGATGTTTGGATTTCCTGGAGGCCCAGACCAAGTGTTTTGGAAAGATATAGTTATGAGCATCTCAAAATTTAGAACCCTATTTCATAAAGCTACTCATCAAAGTGTCCTATACACTTAACATCATAAACGCCACTTGATTTTGTTATTCAACCACGTTGTTAACTTAAAAGGCACAGAAAGGATTCTAGAGAAGCTATACTCAAATACATCACCAATGGGGCACCAAGTAAAAATTTTGACAGTATTTTTGCTCACCTCATGGCCTGAAAAAGAAGTGGTTAATTTTCTCGATCCTATGAGTAAACTATTTTCTGAACGTCTTGCTGGTAGTGAGAATGAATTTACTCATCAGCAAAAAGTTAATAAAAGCTGGCACAATCCCACAGGCAGTCCATACAAATCTGTTTAATGGCACACTACTAAATGAATCCCAAAGCTCTGCCTCACGTTTTCTGGGTCCTGGGCATACTAGGAGGTTCTGCTGTGGTGAGCTTCCTCCTCAAGAAAGCAAGATTTAAAACATGTGGGTTTAATGCTCCCTCAGAGTCTAATTTTATTACACCTGATAAGTTCCACCTTTAATGTCCTTCTAGGATTATTATTCTTTGTCCTTTTGTGACCAGTCCTTCAATTTTAATAAGTAATTACAAACCCACAGTGCATCCAAAAAGTTGGTTCTTCCTTCCCTACCACCAACAAATTAAGTCCTAGGACCACCAATAACCTATCAAAAACATACAAAAAAGTGGTCCATCGATGTGAATTTAAGAAAAGAAGAAAAAGCTTAAGGAAACGCATGCATGCTGAACGTCCCCATAGCGGGAAATGTATGTTTCACCTATCTTTATTTGTTCTCTTCTGGCTCATTCTCGGCTCAGATACTATCTATTCCTGGAGCCTCCCTGCTCCCACCTCTATCTCCAGCCTTGTTATGTTTCTCTCCTCTGTGCTTCCTTGTTCCCTAATGCTTCTCTCTACAGTTGCCCTTCCCACAGAATATTAAAATCTCTATTTATGTAGCTGTCTCTTCCCTCTGAAACCTTCTTGAAGACAAAAGCTTTGACTTATCTGTCCTTTGACCCCTCACACCTAGCACAGTGCCTGCTAGTAGTAACACTTTAGAACTTTTTATGAATACATGAGTGTCTAGGAGACACCAGACACTAAGCTGGATGTTTTACAGACATTTGAATTGATGTTTTAATATTATAAATATAAATATTTTCATTATAAGTATAATCACATTTAATTCTACCAAAACCTTATGAGAGGTATTACTGTAGCCAGTGTAGAGGATTTAAATCAGAAAAGCTCAGAACTAGAATTGAAATCCAGGTGACACGGAGCTCTAAAGCCCAGTGCCTACCACTACGTCCCACTGTGTGCATGAGTTATGGCCATAACAAGATGCTGCATTAGTCACCTTTTTTCCAAAATAGTCACCTATTTATTCTCTTAAATTAATGGGTAATCAAGAATCAGTAAGATTTGCTTGCAATTATCTTGTCTTAGACATCACACTTAGGAGTCTAGTCAACTATACACTTTTCTACTGATGTTCAAGTGACAGCATTAACCATGTAGCTTCAATACCATCAGTTAGAGATAACTCCTTCAGAAATTCCAGAAGCCCTTTGGAATAAACTGCACAGGCTATATATGGAAAGCTCTATCTTCCTTATAAAATCTGGGTTTTGTGTAGAGGTGATGTGACGATCCCTTGGCCCCTGTGAGCACCACCATGATGTACACACACTTGGAAAACATGACTGCTCGTATTCTCTGCAGTCTTGCACTTTCCATTTACAGGCTCCAGGATCTCAGAAGAAATCTGGAATCAGAAAAAAGCAGAAAAGCAGAGCTCACTCATTTCCAAATGGCAACAAAATGACTGGAAACCAATTTTCAGGACCCTGGTGCCCTGCTCTGTGGAGTGACAAGATTAACAAAGGATGAGACATTGCTGCCAAAGAGAGGAACCAGCCCAGGAAACTTGGAAGGTAACTCCAAGACATGTGGTCAGAGCACGGAATTCCAGTGTATCCCTTTGTCCAGATGCAAGGTGAGGTCCACCCCCGAGGATCAACATAAAGGCTTCGGGTTGGCATAAGAGTGTGAGACAGCTGGAAAAGTAAGGCAAAGATCAAAGCACACCTCTTGGTTAGCAGGAAATCATGTATGATGTTGGCTGAAGAAAGGATACCCTGGATTTCTGCCTTGGGCAGAAGTTGCTCTTACAGTGTCTGAGATCAAACTAAAGCACTTTTGTCCTCAGAGGCCTAAGCTTACTCAGGACATTTGGACCATTAGATCATCATTGTCAGAAGGGACTCATCCATACCTACCAGGTTCAATCCCTTTGAATGTTTGCCTCCAATATTTTCTGTGGGATAGTATGGCTTATCTGAGGACTACAAGGAGGCACTCATGTCCCCAGAGGATCTGCAGAGCTCAGCCAAATAAAGGATCCCCACCCTTCTTCCCAGCAGTTCAAACTCTGCTGACAATGTCTCTGCTGGTCTATTTCCAAATTCAGAGAGCTCAGTCTAGGAAGCTGTTTTGTATCTTTCTCTTGCCCCTTTGTAAACCTAAAATCTGCTCCACCAAAGAGTAATTGGCAATGGGACTCTTTATATAAGTAAAACTCCATTATCTAAAATATGATTATTTAGCAAAAAGGAAAAAATACTTTTAGTCCAATAAATACATGTGTTCTCTCTCTTTCCCCCGTCTTTCTCCTTCCCTTCCCTGATTACTTTTCTAAGTAATGTTCCATAAGTGACAATAAGTTGAAGGAGGCTGTGCTTAGCATTACAATATATCTGCAGCCTAAGATGCACAGATTTAAACAATAAAAGAGATTTTTGTTACTACTGAGAAGAAACAGTAAAAAGAGTCTCGCCTAAAAAAAATGTAACAAAATGCAAATTTCATTAAAATTTTTCTGAGTCCCCTAAATATTATGTGAAATGCTTTAAGTGCTGTGATAATGAAAACTTTCTGAGTTGCAAATAATGGCAATCCAACTTGAATTAACATATACAAAGTCAAAAAAATTATTGGGAGATCTCTAAAGGGTTGTGCCAAACCCAGAGTGAAGAATCTGGACTAGCTGAGAATGAAGTTAGGACTAGGATGTCTTCTGACCCCAGGGACAAAATAGTCCTCTAGTCATTTTCTAGGGAAGCAGAAACAAGTTGTCTCTTTCTTAGTTACTCATTTCTGTCTTTATCTACCTTTTTTTTTTAAGACAGAGTCTCACTCTGTTGTCCAGTCTAGAGTACTGTAGCATCAGCCAGACTCACAGTAATCTCAAACACTTGGGCTCAAGCAATCCTCCTGCCTCAGCCTCCCCAGTAGCTGAGACTACAACCACCTGACATAATGCCTGGCTAATTTTTCTATTTCTAGTAGAGACAGAGTCTTACTCTTACTCAGGCTGGTCTTGAACTCCTAAGTTCAAGGGATCCCCTCACCTTGGCCTCCCAGAATGCTAGAATTACAGGGTGAGCCACTGCTCCAAGTCTCTATCTACCTTCTTGATTTTTCTTTGTAATTGTAAACTTTCCTCTGCTTTTAAGTTCACAGGATAGTTCATAATCACTCAATTTTATCTTTTACTACAAATATTCAGAAATAGATATTTCTCTCAGCCCCCACCTAGTTTCTATTAGACCCACAAAAGTCACTAAATTAAGTAATTAGCACTATACAAACAAATTTCAACAACATCATCAAGGATGGTAAAAGAAGAAATAAATAATATCACAGTAGAACTACATTGGAAAGTGCAATGGTTTGCAAACTCATGACCGGAATGACAAAGACCGACGAAAAATAAAAAATGGTGAAAAAACAAAGAAAAATGTTATTAAATATATGTGTGTGCTGTCAGAGGTCTCCAAGACCCTGGAGCTGTTCAATAGACCTGGTCCAATTCACTCAGCAGAACTAAGTTTGGCTGAGTCAAAGTGAAAGAGAAATATGAGGGAGGTGGGAAGAAAGTGGTAGTGGGGACGCCAACTGCAGAAAAAAGAGTACTGTTTATTTAAGGGAAAGTGCAGATAAGCATGGACTTTTCCAGAGAGATTGGAGTGAGAAGAGACACCACACAAACAAAAGGGACACATCTGCAAGCAAAAGAGCAGATTCTTCCCCCACACCCCTTAGATCAACCCTCCTGCTGCCTTGACCTTGAACTGCTAGCTTCTGGAACTAGGAGAAAATAAATTTACATCATTTAAGTCATCCAGTCTTGGTACTTTGCTACACTAACCTTGGAAACCTAATACAGCGGGGTTTCTGAGTCCTACTATGAAAAAATAGGAAAGAGGAGCAGACTCTGCTCTCACACCCCCACTGTACCTGGGGGCAGAACCACAACCTAAGCTCTGATTAACAGAAGCCAGCTTTCAAGACATTTGCCTCCACTTCTTAGGAATCTTCCTCTGGTAAGTTCCCTAGTCAGGGACTGATGCCGTTGCTTTCAACCAAGAACCGCAACGGATATAGAAAGTCCATACTTTACAAAATAAACCAATTTGGCAACAAAACGTAGAATGGAGAGACTGTTCATTGTTGGAGTAATGCATAAAAATATCATTTACATTCCTGAAAACAAAACAAAATGAAAAATCTATTCCAGAAGGTAGGTGTAAAATTGACATTTTCAATGGTTCAAGAAGCAATTTTTGAGACATTGCCACTAAGAGAGTTTCCTGTTAAGTGTTATGCTATATACTATAATGTCTGGTTTTCCAAATTTTTACCCATTCTTTATACATTTGGACTTGACTTCTTCCTCATTTGACTTTACCTGGCAAGTCACAGGTAAGGATAAGTGAAACTGCTTAGACTTGGCACTACTTATTGGGGCGTTTATGTGACTTTTCTGTGATAAGTCTTATTTGTGTTCTTTGACGAGGAAGAACGCAGTCTCATCTCTTTCTACACTACCCCACAGACCAGAATCCACAAACGTAAAATCACATTATCTCCAAAACCTCAGTTGACACAACCAAGTGCATGTTACCCGGATTTGACACAACTTTAATAACTGTATGTTAACAATGTTGATTAATAGTGCAATGCAGCTTAGAAGTAAATTTCTACTAGGGTAGTTTTTCTTCCTCTTATTTGGTCAATATTTTTCATCAGGACCTAGACAAAGATGTTGGAAGTATGCTCTTCAAACTAAAGAGGCACAAAACCGAAGGCAATAACCGGTATGTTTGACATAAGTTAAAATCTAAAATGAGATTAATGCAGAATAAAAACAAAAGATGAACTTTAGAATTCAAAATCTTGAATTTAGTATAAAATTCCCCTTGAAATACATGTGATTTTAAAATTCTCAAGGCAACCCATCTAACTGAGCAAAGTATAAGGAAATTAAGATACAGTGAGTGTAAAAAGCAATACTCTAAGACCATAGATGTGTGGTCTATACATGTATGCCTATATACACACATGCACAGGTATGTACATATTTGTATATGTGTATACATATGTGTATTGCTTTACATGCTACATATGTACATATATGTATATGTGTGTACATGTATATACATATGTATGTATAGCATGTAAAGCAATACATATGTATACACATATATGTACATATGTATACACACATGTATATGTATGTATATAAACATGCATGTATATGTATGTGCATATATGTATATACATAAAATTAGGATCAGAAAGATAAATACTAAAGTATTGAATGCTTAGCTGGGGGAGTGTTCAGGCAGATGGGGTGAGACAAAGGGTTATCTCTTATTCTATTTTGTATGTATATGTGTACTTATGGCATGAAATTTTTACAGGAAGAATTTTTATATGTTGATTGTGTAATAAAAAATTAATTAACCAAGCACATAAGGTGCATGTTAATGACTTTGAAATTCACCTTAGGCTTCAAGGTAAGATTTGTATGCTCAAATTACAGGAAGAATTAGTCCCATGCTTCACTGAGCTAGTCAAACCTCATCAGGAAAAATGTATTTGATCCTTAGAAAATGTTTGCCAAAATAAGGTGTACACAGGGGAAAAAAATTATAATGGGGCAGGGTTTAGAATCTATTTCATATGTTAGGAAAAAATGGACTGATTAACCCAAACAAGAATACATTAAGGAGCAATTAAAGACCTTGCAAATTACTTTGAATGACATCTAGCAAGGTCAAACGTTTTAACTAGAGGCGATAACTAGAATCAGTGGAAGTATATGGAAATAGATTTTGGGTCACTATCACAAATCCTAATAGTTAGAACTGTCCTCAAATATCATGTCTCTCATTGTGGGATAAGCAACTCTCCATCTCTGAATAGGGCTAGGCGACTATCTCACAAAGATGCTAGCAGCACAATGCTTGTACTATAGCACTATAATTAGTGTTTACTAACTATGCAAAGTCTAGGTTCATTTCTCTAAAAAATTTTATTGGAAATATACTTTCTTCATACATTCAAATTATCATGCTCATGGTCTTTATTGGTTTCCTATAACTGCCATAAGAAACTACCCTACATAGAGTCGCTTAAACAAAAACTCATTGAGGCTAGAAGTCTGAAAGCCCAGTGTGAACAGGGCCATGCTTCCCCCAAAGGGCTATTTCCTGTGTCTTCTAATTTCTGCTGTTCTGGTGCTATTGTCAATCCTTAGTATTCCTTGGCTTGTAGATGCATCACTCCAGTCTCAGCCTCTGGCTTCGCAAGCCTTCTCTCCTGTGTCTGTGTCTCTGTTTATTCTTCTTACAAGAAAAGACAAGTTCCTGGATTTGAACTTGCTCTAATTCATTATGATTGCATCTTAGCTTAACCAATTACATCTGAAAGATTCTTTTTCCAGATTAGGGCATATTCTGAGGTTCCAGGTGAACATTTTTGTTTGATTCAGTATACGTTCAATTTATTATCAACTTTGAAACCCTGTACTTTGAACCCAATACTAAAAAACATACAGATTGGAAATGGATTGGATAGTAGAAGTGCTTTATATGGTAGAGGCAGAAGAACTTGAGGTCTGAAACAGAAACAAATATAAAGAAGTATGCTTTAAATTTTTCTGAATCAAAGTACAAAGTAAGGGAACTTCTGTAAAATTTATGTAATTTTTTAGATCTGCAGTCTTTATATTCTTGGGATGCCACACGGTACCAGGCATAATATATATCTGAAAATACATATATTAACATTAATTCACATCTTTGTAATCAACAATAATGCTACCAAGAAAGTCTTCAGTGTTTATAGATGTGGAGTTTTGGCTACCTCTCTATGAATAGCCATTTCCTGGCATCCCACTTCAGAGAATTATTGAGAGCTGGAATGATTCCCAGGAAAGAATATTGGAATTTACTCTATTTTCTCATTAAAGTTAGACAATTGCAGCATGTATAAATTACACCTCTATTTAAATTACATGTTTTCCTTTAACCAAGGAAAAAATCTTTTTTTATTATAATCTTCACAAGTCTGTCTTTAAATCCATAAATGAAAGGGAGAGTTTTAAAAATGTTCCCAAATAAATATTAGCATGAAATTTTGCAATATGCTTGCATTACATTTACTCTTGCTTCATTGAGAAATGACTATTCCATACAAATGATTTTTCTAGTTAATTGTCAGAAACTCCTGATAGAGTTTGTTTTCTTTGAAATTTAACTGTGTTTATCAGACTACCTCTTAACTGTATTAAACTTGCTTTCATGAGTACAGCATAGTAGATTACATTTACCCTTTTTTTTTTCATGATTTCAATTGAAAATTATACATTTGCAGTGTTCTTTGTGGTGGTCACCCAAATTCATATTGCGAAGGTTGTACCCCTACTACCTTAGAATATGAATGTAGGTGGAGATAGGTTCTTTAAAGAGATGATTCACTTAAACTGAGGTCTTTAAGATGAGCCCTAATCCAGTCTGAGTGCCATTCTTCTAAGAGGAAATTTGGGCACACAAAGGAACACCAGGGAAGCAGACGCACACAGTGAAGACATACACGGAAGGCAGCCATATGCAGGCCAAGCAAAGGGCTTCAGAAAAAAAATCAAAACTAAGGCTGGGTGTGGTAGCTCATGCCTGTAATGCTAGCACTTTGGCAGGTTAACGCAGGTGGGTTGATTGGGCTAAGGATTTTGAGACCAGTCTGAGCAAGAGCAAGACTCCATCTCTATTAAAAATAGAAAACTTAGCCAGGTACCATGGTGGGTGCCTGTAGTCCAAGCTATTTGGATGGCTGACACAAGAGGATTGCTTGAGCCAAGGTTTGAGGTTGCTGTTGAGCTATGACACCACCGCACTCTACCCAAAGCAACAGAATGAGATTCTAGGTCAAAAAGAAAAAGAAAAAGAAAAGACAAAAATGCAAAATTGCTGACGCCATTATTTTTACTTCTAGCCTCAAGCACTGTGAGAAAACAAAGCTCTAATGTTTAAACTGCCCATTCTGTGGTTTTTGTTTTAGCAGCTCCAGCAAACTAATACATCTTAACTTCTGGAACCTGTGAATAGTACCTTACCAAGCAAAGGAGTGATAGAGTAGCCTTTACATGGCAAAAGATGTCATTAAGTTAAGGATCTTAGAGAAAAGGAGCTTATCTTGGAATCTGAGTGGAGCCCCAAATGCAATTTCAAGTATTCGTTTAAGACAAAAATGGAGTTTAGAGACAGATGCACAGAGGAGAAGGCAGTGTGAAGAGCTGAGGCCGTATTCCAAGGAAAGCCAACAGCCATTAGAAGCTGGAAGAGGCAAAGAAGGGGCTCTCCCTAGAGCAGCAGTTCTCAATCTGTAGTTCACAAACCCTCTGTAACAATGAAAATACATCCTGCATTGGATATTTACATCACGATTCATAACAGTAGCAAAATTACAGTTATGAAGTAGCAATGAAAAAATATTATGGTTGTAGGTCACCACAACATGAGGAACTATATTAAAGGGTCACGGCATTAGGAGGCATTAGGAAGGTTGAGAACCACTGCCCTAGAGAATCTGGAGAGTGTATGTCAACTTCTGGCCTTCAGAGCTATAAAAGAATACATTTCTGTTGTTTTAAAACACTAAGTTTGTACTTATTTGATAATATCACCCCCAGGAAACTATTACAGAAGTATACTTGATTTCAATACAGGTATATTCTCATGACTCTTGCATATGGAGAGTTCCTGTCTTCAGACTACTCTGTATTTATAATTGCACTGGAAAAAATTGCTCTTTTCTCTTCCTACCACTGACAAATATGGTCCTTTTATACATTCATTTAAGATAAACTCATGCACCACAAATCATTTGAGAGTCAAAGTGTCTTATGACCTTTCCTTTCTTCAATTCTTCTAATCCATTTTTTCTTAAATTTTTTAAACATAAAGGCCCACATAACTTAAGTTAAAAACTTAATTTGCTTTAAATCCATATTAGATAGCAAAGGACAACTCCATCTACTATGTGAGATAAAGGTCACAGCAGCGTGAGTTATCATTTTCCTTTTAACTCTTTTAACTTTTAAAGTTAAAAGCATCTCTTTTAACTTTCATCTGGGTTGATTGCTGTTTACCATATTTTTTAAGTTTATAGAAGTCTGATTACTGACTACTAACCAAATTAGTGTAAATTTATCAAAAAATATTTGCTAAACAAATACTATTTTATGTTTTCACAAAATGAAATTTTGTCCTGCAAGTGTGCTACTTAGTAACTTTCTTGATTCTTTAGTTTATAATCTTGAAAATCTAACTGTTTTAATTCACTTGAAGTCAAAGCTTAGAGATTGGATTGCCAACATAAGTGTAGATTTATCTTCATAAAATTAAATTTGCTTCAGTATAATTGCAGCTAAACATAGAATTACAATGCTTAATAAATAAACATTTTATTTGAAAGAATAGCATAATAGCTTGAAATGGTGACCATAACCAAGGTCTATTAATTTCAAATTTATAAATATTTAATATGTAGCTACCTGCTGTCCTGTACACTGCTAAGAGTTAATGCTATGGCTTCATAGGTGAGTAAGACATATCGCCTTCAAGGAGTTAATACAGGAATGACCTGCAGAGAAATTGATATCAAATCAATGTGTTTTTGTGATTTCACACTTTGAGTCCTTACCAAATAGACCTCACAATTCTGGAAATATATAAAAGAAAGAGAAAATATTTTTAAAAAATCAAGATAGTATTCAAATGTGAAATTTTAACTCTCCTCCTATCTATGACAGTAGGTATCTGTGTATAATCACGTGTATGTGACACACACCCGCACACACACATATATATATATATATATATATATATATATACAAATCTCTAGTTCTTCTTTATGCCAGAAGTTAGCAGTTCCAATTGTCTTGGAACTTAATAAATAAAAGGAATAAAAATATCTCATGAGTGGAAAACCAAAGTATGTCTCACTGCTTAGAATGGGACTCCAATACTTGTGACAGGAACCTAAAAATCCTGAGACTGAAAACTGGGGCGAAGATTTATGTGAATCTGTGTAAGGAGATAGGCCTGACCTTAAGGTCAAGAACAGGAAGAAACTTTCCTCTGGCTTGTTGACAGTACCTGCAATATTGCAACTATCAGAACAAGACATGAATTCAATCAAATTGAAAACAGAAAATAAATTTTAAAAAGCAACACTTTTTTTTAATTTCCATAAAATTGATAAGTCTGCAACCAAGTTAATTGAGATAAAAAATGAGAGTATATATGTACAAGTTACTAGTGTGAGAAATGAAATAGACAGCACTACAAATCCCACAGGCCTGAAATGGATAATAAAGGCATATCGTGAATAATTCTGTGCCCACAAATTTTGTAACCTAGATGAAATGAACCAATTCCTTAAAAGACACACTCTTCCAAAACCCACACAAGAAACGATAGACTATTTAAATAGACCAATAAAACAAACTGAGTCAGTAATCAATAACCTTTCAAAACAAAAATAATGAGACTTAAGTAGGTACATTGTGAATTCTACTACATATTGAAAAGATAACATATCAATTCTCTGTAATCTCTTCAGAAGACAGAAGCAGAAATATTTCTTACCTCATTCTATAAGACCAGCAATACCCTGTAAAGCCAGGAAAAAAGATATTATAATGAAAAAAAAACTACATACCACTACAGTATCTTTCATGGATATAGATGCAACAATCCTGAAAAAAATTAACAAACTGAATTTTACAATATATAAAAAGTGTTATACAATATGACCAATCTCAGGTATTGGGATACTGGTAGTACAGTCCCAAGTATTGTAACATTGGCTCAATATTAAAAATCAGTTATTAATAATATCATTTATCAAATCACAAGCTAAGAAGAAAAATTACATAATCACATCAATAGATGCAGGAGAAAGCATCTAACAAAATCCAATACCCATCTGTGATAAAATTTAATACCCACCCATGATTCCATGATAAAACCTCTGAGCAATACAGGAATAGAGAGAAACTTCCTCAACTGAACAAAGATCATCTAAAAAAATAAATAAATAAATAAATAACCTATATCTACCATCATAATCCATGATGAGAAACCCTAGTTTTCCCACTGTGATTGGGATCAAGGCAAGGTTGTGCTGCCTTTCAACATCATACTAGAAGTCTTAGCAAATCTAATATGACAAGAAAATAAAACAAAAGAAATACTGAATGAAAAGTAAGAAACAAAACTCTTTGTTAACAGATAAACACAATGGTCTATGTAGAAAAATTAAAAATAATTAGCAAAAAATAATCTGGACTAATAAGCAAATATACCAAGGTTGCAGGATACAAGGCTGATATACAAAAGTTGACATCATATAACCAATAAACAAGTGTAATTCGAAAATGAAAACACAATGACATTTGTATCAGCACCCCCCAAAAATTAAATACTTAAGTATAAATATTTTTAAAATATGCAAGGTCCATATGAAGAAAACTACAAAAGTCTAATGAAGGAAATTTAAAAAACTAAACAAGTAGAGAGATATTTTGTGTTTACAAATAAGAAGACTCAATAGTGTCAAGATGTCAGTTCTTCCAAACTTGATTTACAGATTAAATGCAATCCCCATCAAAAGCCCAGCAGTTATTGATATTTTGTAGATGCTAACAAACTGGTTCAAAATTTTGTATCAAAAAATAAAAGACAAAATACCCAGACTAGCTAATACAATATCGAAGGAGAAAAGTCTGAAGACTGATATTACCCAACTTTAAAACTTTCTATAAAACTTTCTATAAATCCACAGTAATCACGACAGTGTAGTATTGAGGAAAAAGGGATCAATGGAACAGAAAGAGACCCCAGAAATAGACCCACAAATGATCAACTAATCTTTGACAAAAAAGAAAAGTCATTATCATGGGAAAAAGGTAATCTTTTAAACAAATGATGCTGCAACAACTGAACTTCTACATGCAAAAAATGAGTCTAGATACAGGTTTTACATTCTTCACAATTAACTCAAAATGGATCATAGGCCTTAATGTAAAACTTAAAACTTCTAGAAAATAACACAGGAGAATACCTATAGATGCCCTTGAGTATGGCAGTGCCTTTTTAGCTATAACACCAAAGGCATGATCCATGAAAGAATTAATTGATAAGCTATAGTTTGCATATGGTTTCCTTGGCCCTGCCAATCCTCATGTTGAAATTTCATCCCGAGTGTTGGAGATGGGGGATGGTGGGAGAGGTTTGGGTCACAAGAGTAAATTCCTCACCAATGGCTTAGTGCTGTTCCTACAATGGTTCTCCTGAGAGGGGACTGTTAAAAAGAGATTGGCACCTTCCCCTTCTTACTTGCTTTCTCTCTCTTGCTTCTTGCTCTTTTCATGTGATCTTTGCACAAGCCAGCTCTCCGTCTGCTTCTACCATGAGCGAAAGCAGCCTGAAGCCTTCGCCAGAAGCAGATGTCAGTGCTACACTTCTTATTCAGCCTGCAGAACTCCAAGCTAAATAAACCTCTTTTATGTATAAATTACCCAGCCTCACATTTTCCTTCATAGTAAGACAAGGAGACTAAGACCCTGGATTTCATTGAAATTAAGAAATTCTGCTCTACAAATGAGATGACAAGGCACACACTGGAAGAAAATATTGTCACAAGACATCTATTATCTTTACTTATTGTTCAATGAAGGATTATCATCCAAAATATATAAAGAACTTTTAAAAATCAACAATAGAAAAGCAAATAACATGATTCAAAAAGGGCAAATGACCTGAACAGACACAGAAGGTATACAGATGGAAATAAGCATATATAAACATACTCAATGTCAGATGCCATTCGGGAATTTAAAATAAACAAGGAGACACTACTACTACATACCTATTAGAATGGCTAAAACCCAACACTCTGATTCCACATCCTCACCAACATTTGCTGGAGCAGCAGAAACTCTCGTGCTCTATTGCTAATGGAAATGGAAATGGCATGGCCACTTTGAAGACAGTTCGGCTGTTTCTTATAAAATTAAACATCCTGTCATCATATGATCCTGCAGTCACACTCCTTGGTATTCACACAAAGGAGTTTAAAACTTAGGTACACAAAACCTGCACATAGATTACAGAATGTTTAATGTTTATAATTGCCCAAATTTGGAAGCAACCAAAATGTCCCTCAGTAGAAAAAATTGGATATATACACTATGGTACATCCAGATGATGGAATATTATTCACGTTGAAAAGAAGTGACTGTCAAAAAATGAAAAGACATGGAGAAAGTTTAAATGTATACAACTAAGTGGAAGAACCCACTATGAAAAGGCTACATGCTGTGTGATTCCAATTGTACTATATATGACACTCTGTAAATGGTTGTGTAGATATAAAAGATCAATGGTTGTCAGAGATTAAGGGTGAGGGAGAGAAGAATTGGAAAAGCACAGAGGGTTTCTAGGGCAGTGATACAACTCTGCATGACTCTATAATGGTAAATACATATTGTTCTACATTTGGTAAAACCCATAGAATGTACAACACCAAACGTAACCCTAATATAAACTATAAACTTGGGCGATAATGATGTACCAATGTAGATTCATCGATTTTAATACAAGTACCACTCTGGTGGAGGATGTTGGTAGGAGGGAGGATCTACATGGCAAGGTGGAGCAGAGCGTGTATCTGAATCAAATTTCCATGAACAGATGAGTGAATAAACCAAGTGCGGTCCATACATACAATGGAATACGGTTCAGTCTTAAGAAGGAAGGAAGTTCTGACACATGCTGCAACCCGGGAGCATTTGGTTAAGTGCAATAAGCCAGTCACAAGACAAAGACTGGAAGATTTCATTCATATGTGGCATCCTGAGTTGTCAAATTCATAGACATAGAAAGTTTAATGGTGGTTTCCAGGAGCTTGGGAAAGGGGCATGTTCGTTAGCTATGGCTGGGGTGTATCAAAATACTGCAAACTAACTAGCTTAAACATCAGAAATTTATTTTCTCATAGTTCTGGAGGCTAGAAGTCAAAGAACAAGGTGTCAGCGGTCTGGTTTCTGCTGAAGCCTCTCTCCTTGGCTTATACAGGGCTACCTTTTCCTGTGTCCTCACATGGTCTTTTCTCTGCCTGTGCAAGTATTCCCCATATCTCCCTGAGTGTTGAAATTGCCTCTTCTTGCAAGGACAGATTGGATTAGGCTCTGCCCTACAGCTTTGTTTTAACTTAATCATCTCTTTAAAGACCTTATTTCCAACAACAGTCACATTCTGAGGTACTGAGGGTTAGAACTTCAACATACAAATTTTGAAATGAAATAATTTATTGCTTAATGAGGAAATGGAAAGTGGTTGTTTAATAGGAATTTCAGTTTTACAAGATGAAAAAGTTCTGGAGATGTGATTCAGAACAATTTAAATGTACTTAACACTACTGACTGTACCCATAAAAATTACTAAGATAGTATCTTTTATGTGTCTTTTGTCATAATTCTCAATGAAAAATCATAAAAAGATAAATTGAAGACAAAAGGGGAGAAAATCAGTAAACTGAGAAGAAAGTATTCATTTTGAATAACAGAGAGAAAATTGACTGCAAACAAAGGGACAAACGGAACCTTGGGAACCCTTGGGATAATATCGTAAAATCTAATATTTTTATTATTTAAGTTCCAGAAGAAAAAGAGAAAGAGTTGGGGGTGAGAAAAAAGTGGGGCTGAAAATAATATTTGAAAAAATTGACTTGGTGTCTGTAGCTCAATGGTTAGGGCTCCAGCCACATGCACCAGGGCTAGTGGGTCGGAACCTGGCCAGGGCCTGAAAAACAAAACAAACAACAACAAAAAAAAAGCTTGATTTTGTGGCAGGTGCCTATAGTCCCAGCTACTTGAGAGGCTGAGGCAAGAGAATCACTTAAGCCCCAGAGCTGGAAGTTGCAGTGAGCTGTGACACCACAGCACTCTACCCAGGGTGACTAGTGAGACTCTGTCTCAAAATAATAATAATAATTATAATAATATTTGAAGAAACATTGGCTGAAAAGTTCCTAGACATAGCAAAAAGCATAAGCATATAGACACAAGAAGCTGAATGAATCTCAAACAGAATAAACCCAAAGAAATTCACTAAGACATATCATTACTAAACTTCTAAACACCAAAGAAAAGAAAATACAGTGAAAGAAACTGGAGAGAATTCATATATTACCCACAGGGGAATGATTCAAGTAACAGCAGATTCCTCACCTTAAAACCTGAAGGTAGAAGGAAGAATCACACGTTTTTTAAACACTGCAAGGAATTATCGATCCAGAGTTCTACATCTAGTGAAAATATTTCTCAGGAATCAAAGGGAAATAAAGATACATTCAGGTGGAGGAAAACTAAGAGAATTTACTGCCAGTAGACTTAGCTTCAAAGAAAGACCAAAGGAAGTTTTCTAAGTAGAAGGGAAATGATCACAGACAGAGCTTAGGACTTCAAGAAGGAAAAAACCAACTAAGTGGAAAAAATAGGTAAAAATATAAAAGACTATATTTTTCTCCATAAGTTTTAAAAATTATGAAAATGGATGCATAAATTATAACATTATCTAACATGGTCTTCAATTTATATAGAGAAAAATCACTTAACAATAGTTATATTTTAAAACTAGGCAAGGAATATGGGCCTACATTTAAGTAAGTTTTCCTTCATTTGAAATGGTGAAATGTTCATACTTATAGACTGTGATATATGAAGTATGTATATTGCAACACACAGAGCAGCCAATTATATAACTATATAAAGAGATATATACAAACATTATAGATAAATCAAAATAGAATTCTAAAAATTGTTCAGATAACCAACAAGGAAGTAAAAAAGAAAGGAAAAAGATTAAAATTTAAAAAAAGAGAAAAAGTAAATAAAAGAATGACAAACTTAAGCCCCAATATGCCAATAAATACCTTAAGTGTAAATATTTTAAATACACCAATTGCAAATATAGAGAGGAGCATAGTGTATTTATCTTTAAAAATAAGATCTGCGTATATGCTATTCATGAGACTCATTTCCAGTTTAATAATATAAATACATTGAAAGTAAAATGACAGACAAAGATATGCATGCAAATATTGATCCAAAAAAAGTTAGAACGGCTATGTTAATATCAGAAAAAGAAGAATTCAGAGCAAAGGAACTTGTAGAGACAAAGAGAGATATTATATAATAATAAAAGGATCAACCTATCAAGAACAAATAGCAATTCAAATAACAGAGCTTCAAAATACATGAAGCAAAAACTTATAGAGCTAAAAGAAAAACTAGATAAATCCAATTCACAATTGGGGACTTCAATACTCCCCTCTCAGCAATCGATAGAATTACTGAACATAAAAGTCAACAAAATGAGAGAATAACTGACCACCACTGCCAATAAACAAGATGTAATCTATATTGCCAGAACATTCCACCCCAAAACGGCAGAATACAAAGTTTTTTCAAGAACTCATGAGACATTCCCCAAGTTAGACCACACCTGGAACACAAAACAAAGTCAATAAATTCAGAAGAATTGAAGTTACATAAGACATATGTCTTCCCGTAATAAGATCAAACTATAAATCAATAATAGAAGGACAAGAGAACCCTCCAAACACTTGAAAATTAAACAAAATATTTCTAAATCATCCATTGGGAAAAGGGAAATCTCAAAGAAACAAAAGGTGAATACAATAAAAATGCAACATATCATAATGCATGGAATACAGCTAAAGAAGTTCCAGGAGGTTAAATTTATGGCAATAAATCCTTAGGTTTAAAAAGAGAAAAGTTTTCATATCAATAATCCAAGGTTACATCTCAAGACACTAGAAAAAGAAGACATGAAATGAAAATCAGGCAGAAGTAAGGTAAAGATAAAGATTCAAAACAGCAAACTATACAGAAAATCAATGAAACAAAATGCTTGCTTCTTCAAAAATCTATAAAATTGGCAAATCTTTAAGACTTAAAGAGATAAAAAGAAGGAAGACACAAATCACCAGTATCAGAAATTAACTAGAACATTTGGGATAAAAGAATGCTATGTGCAGCCTTATACTCATACACTTGAAAATGTAGAAGAAATGGTCAATTCCTTAAAAACTACAACCCCCCAACCTCAATAGAGATGAAAAAGACAGTTCAAATAATTCCACTGCCTTTAAAGAAAGTTAATTTGCAATTAACAGTCTCCCAAAAGGAAATCCCCAGGCCCAGATTGTTTCACTGGAGAAGTCTACCAAACATTTAAAGAACCAATTTTATACAGTTTATTCCCAACTAATATCATAATCCTCTCACTAATCTGGTTAACAAACGAGACAAAGATAGCACGAAAAAAAGAACACTCTAGACTGATATCTGCCTGAGCTTAGACAAAAATCCTCAACAAAATATTAGCAAATACTTCTAAAAAAAATAAATATATGAATCACTAGCAGGTATGTAAAAAAAAGTTCAAATCATTAATCAAATGCAAATCAAAACCACACTTGCAGTAAGAATGGCTTTTCTCGGCTCGGCGCCTGTGGCTCAATGGGCTAAGGCGCCAGCCACATACACCTGAGCGGGTTCGAATCCAGCCTGGGCCACCAAACAACAATGATGGCTGCAACTCAAAAATGGCCCGGCGTTGTGGCAGGCACCTGTAGTCCCAGCTACTTGGGAGGCAGAGTCAGGAGACTCACTTGAGCCTAGGAGTTGGAGGCTGCTGTGAGCTGTGATGCCACAGCACTCTATCCAGGGTGACAGCTTGAGGCTCTGTCTCAAAAAAAAAAAAAAAAGGCTTTTCTCAAAAACACAAACAAGAACAAAAGCTGGCAAGGACGTGGAGAACTATTAGTGAGAATGAATATTAGTACAACTTTATGGAAAACAGTATAAAGGTTACTCAAGAAAATTAAAAATAGAACTATCATGTGTTCTATTTTGGTGGATTCTATTTGATTCCTCAGGAAACACTGATTTTCCTCCCTTTCATTCCTGAGGAATCAAATAAAACCCACCAAACCCACTTTATCCAAAGGATAAATATTAATAATAAGAAAAGGAAATCAGTAGTGTACCAAAGGGATACTTGTACCCCATGTCTATTGCAGCACTATTCATATTCACATGAGCAAAGATCCATCAATGGATAGGAATTTATATATATACACACACACCACAATTTCAGGAATACTATTCAGCCATTAAAAAAGAATAAATCCTATCATTTGTACCAACGTGGTTGGAACTGGAGATCATTATGTTAAGTGAAATAAGCCAGGCACAGAAAGCCAAATATCAGAAGTTCTTATATGCAAAAGCTAAAAATGCTGATCTCATGGAGGGAGACAGTAGAATATTACTTACCAGAGACTGGGAAGAGTGTGATGAGGATAGAATAGGAGAGGATGAAGAGGGGTAAGTTGATGGGTACAAACAGTTAGATAGAAGGAATAAGTTCTAGTGATAGATAGCGCAGTAGGGTGACTATAGCTAGCTACAATATATTGTATATTTCAAAAATCTAGGAGAAGATTTGAAATGTTTCCAACACAAAGAAATGGTAAATGTTCAAGGTGATGGATGGCCTAACCACCTCAGTGTCATCATCACACATTATGTCTATATATCAAAATATCAGATGGACCTCATAAATATGTACAAATATTTTGTGTCAATAAAAAATGAACTATGAGCAAAAAAAATTGACAAATATATAAAAAGAATGACTCGCCACATGCAAGTGGGATTTACTTTGAATATGCAAAGCAGGTTCAATATTTGAAAATCAATTTAATCCATTGTATCAACAGGCTAAAGAAGAAACATATGATCATATAAAAGAATGCAGAAAGAGCATTTGACAAAATCCAACACATACTGATAACACAAACTCTCATCCAACTTGAAATAGAAGAGAATGTTTACAACTTAATAAAGATCATTAAAGGGAAAAAAAAAACCTGTAGCTAACATCATCCTAATGGTGAAAGATTGAATACTTCCTGCCTAAGATTAGAAATGGATAAAGGATGTCTGATCTCACTGCTCTTACTCAACATGTACTGAAATTTTTAGATGGTGCATAAGGCAAAGAAAATACAGAAAATAAATAAATAAAAGGAATACAGATGGGGAAAGAATAAATACAAAGCTATTTCTATTTGCGGATGATAGGATTGCCACACATAGAAAATCTCAAGCAATCTCCAAAAATAAATAAATAAATAAGGCACAAACAAATACCACTGGACTAAATGAATTTAGCAAGACTTCAGAATACAAAATGAACACACAAAAGTCAGTTAGGTTTCTGTATGCTAACAATGATAATGTGGAAACCGAAATTAAAAAGATACAGTACAATTTTTAACTATTAAAAGTAGACAGACATACTTAGATATAAATCTAAAAATTGTGCATAGTATAGTATCTATATGCTGGAAATTGAAAAGTGCTGATGAAAGTAATTTAAGAAGACCTAAATAAATGAAGAAGCATACTGCAGTCATTAATTGGAAGACTCTATAATAAAGACATCTTGAGGCAAAAGAATCGCTTAAGCCCATGAGTTGGAGGGTTGCTGTGAGCTGTGATGCCATAGCACTCTACCAAGGGTGACAGAGTGAGACTCTGTCTCAAAAAACAAAAAAATAAAAAAGGACAACAATTTTCCCCAGATTGATCCATGTATTTAATATAATTCCCATCAAAATCCTAGCAATGGTTTTTATATATAGATAACCTTATTCTAAATTTCATATAAAAAGACATCAGACCTAGAAGAGCTAAAAACAATTTTTAAAAAAAAAGGAACAAAGTGAAAGGAATCACTCTACGTGCTGTCTTACTACACAGCTATAGTGTTCAATATTGTACGGTATTGGCAGGTTGATAACATAAATCAATGCAATGAAAGTAAAGAACCCAGAAATAGAGCCATGGAAATATGCTCAACTGATTATTTGACAAAGGTTTAAAACCTGCAACAAATGGTGCTAGAGCTTTCGACATTCAGTGCCAATAAAATGATCCACCTCTAACTAAAGGTCACATTTAACTCAAACTGGATTATGGATTTAAATGCAAAATATGAAACTATCAAAGTTGTAGAAAACATTAGACAAAATTATGTGGGCTCTAGGGTCAGTTGAAGCATTAGATATGATAATAAAAGTATACCCTATAAAGGAAAAATTGATAAATTGGACCTCATCAAAATTAAAACCTTTTGTTCTGTTAAAAAAAAAAAACCCTCTTCAGAGTATTAAAAAACAAGGTGCAAGCTGTGAAAATATACCCTTAAACCATATATACAAGAAAAAACTTGTATGTGGAATACAGAAAAATCTCCTAAAATTCGATAGCAAAAAATACAAGCTGTTTAAAAACGGACAAATGATTTGAACATACGTTTCACTGACAAGGATACACAGCTAACAAATAAGTATGTGAAAAAATTCCAACATCATTAGCTGTGATTATGGGAACACAAGTTAAAACTACAATGAGATGTCACTGTATACCTATTCGAATGACTGAAATTAAAAAGTAGTGATAACACCCAATGAGGGAGTGAAAGCAGAGAAATTAAATCACTCATACTAATGACAGTAACATAAAATGGTTCAGCTCTGGTGCAAAATCAGATCAAGTCTTAGAGTTCTGGTTCTCAGAAGCCTCCATTTGTTTCTGGCGATAAGGATTTCATTTTCTTTCTTATGGGTTCAGTAACATTTATTTTGCATTACCTTAGTCCTCCAAAAGATACATATGTACATAAATATGTAGATGCATAGAGATCAAGCAAAACTATATGTAGTTTAAAATATAAACTTGCTTTAGTTTTAAAAATAAAACATATCTGTGTATACCTATGTATTAAACACAAGTTTGTAGACATACACAACATTATTTTTAATAATACATAATTTTTCTGAGAAGAAAGATTTTTGCTTATTGTGGTTTGGTTGTTTCTAGCTTTCCAAATTTGAAACATAAAAATACAATTTTATTTTTAAGAAATAAATAAATGGACTTGATATCAACGTGCCTTTCCAGAACTCCATAAATTTTCCTACACTAAAAGCTTTGATTTAGCTTTTTAAAAAATTGATAATTTTTTAAAGCTTTTGACAATTTCAAAAATTTCTCTCCTGACTCTTTATTCCATTCCTAACATTATCCATATGCTAATTTTCCATTAAGTAAAATAGAAGTTGGATCTTTTAAAGCCTTATCTCCAAGTTTCTTATCAGTTGGATACTGATGGCCAATTATTTTCTAATCTCTTAACATATTTAACATCTTTTCCAATTTTATGACTCAAAAAGAAATCATTTTCTAAATTCCAGGAGGTACCTGGAGACAGAAGTAGGCCAGAATTACATGGGCTCACTGCAGAAAGCCCTCTTTCTCCCTTATGAAAATGTTTAATTATATGTAACACCATTTGAAAAGTACAACCAAATGGTAAAATTAAACTAAGGGATACCATTGTATCAATTTTTATGTCTTCCTTAGTTCTGTTATTTTGACATCCGCCCTCTTACTAGTAGGCTTAAAAACTCATCATAAAAGACTGCAATCCTAATTTTCCTGATTTGAACACTCCTTGGAAGTGTAAACTTTTTTCTTTTTTATTTCTCCTGGTGGAGTATGACCGTTCTATTATTCCTAGTGAGTTTTCCCAATATTAGCATTCAATCTCCATCAGTTAAGATAACAAATCTTGGCACCACATCTACACTCAAAACTAGACCCTTAATTTTCAAGATACTATATTTTAATCAGTCATCAGGGGACTCTTATCTGTCTCCAGTCTGGCTGTTTCAGAGGTAATTGGCATTAAAAGAGCACTAAGGTGATTTCCACTCTAATCGCAAAGCTAGCAAATTAGTGCATCTAAAATTACACATATAAAATGACCCTGAGTGTCTAACCGAGAAGTGGTGGAGCCACGGCCCAGTTTGCATAGACATAGGAAGGGAGCCTTTCCTAGCCTTACCAGGAATGGGGGGTTGGGGGTGGAATCCATAGTTCTTCCATGTTTCATAGTAAAAATAACAAAAGGGCCATCCCTTGTTATCCTCTATCAGAGATCCCAAATTTCATCCTATATCATTGTCAAAACAGCCAATCAAAGAAGAGCACCACGTCAGTATTTCTTAGCCTTTTAAAGGTAAACATGTCCCAATCAGGAGCTGAAACTATAGCAGAGATTAGAAGGAGGGTCTTCATTGTATACCCGTAGTACACAGTGCCAACACTCCAATCCAGGGAGAAAACTCAGGAACTTGAGATGGCTTTGCATTCCATAGGAAAGTGGAAACAAACCAACACTCCAAAATGCAGTCCTGGTTGAAAATGGAAAGCAGCACCTAAATAATAAAGTTATTAGGAAAAGGAAAATGGCTTTTGAAAGCAGGATAACAAGTGGCAAGCTCAGGTATTCACACGTACAAAGTGTTCGAGTAATAATGGTTGAATTCAACTGATAAACTGATGTAGTACCAGTATGTTGATTAAAGTTTTAAGAATGAGAGCAAGGCGGCAAAGGGCAGAGGAGCCCTTGTTTGTAGTATTTGCTGGTTTCTGTGATGGAAATATTTGCACTGTGGTCAATTTCAAGCTTCCAACATAAGGTCACTGAATGAGGATTTGGAAGGAGATGCTGACTAAGAGCTCCCATTGCCCACATGAGCCCTTTCCAACACTCCACTATGACCAAGACACAAAAGAAGACTGTCAAAAAATATGTCCTAAGTGCCTGTACCGTGTCAGGCTATACCTGGACCATAATGAGTAATTTAGGGAGGAAATACATGTTTCTTTAGACTCTGTATACACAGAGAGTGACAAATACAGTGTGAAATACATAGTATAATCTCAAAACAGAAATGCAGATGGAATTAGCAAATTCACTCTTTACTCACAGTGTTCACCGTCAGTTTCTGTTCTGTGAGGTTCCTTCAGAATTCCCCTGAGTTCACCCAAACCTCAGCCTGAATTTTTCAGGCTGCTACCACTGACGCCCAACCAACGTTTCTATCTTCTCATGGTCCTGCTAGTTTGTCACCTGACACAGCTCTTCTCAGCTTTCCATCTAAGATTGCTCTCCTGGTACATTTTCACCGCCCTCCCATTCCTGGCTTTCTATGGCTTCCAGGGACTTCCCTCTGAAAGCATTCAGGCAGCTCCCACCCAGTCATCTATCCAAGGAGGACTCAGATACTTAGAACACTCTCTGTACTTCTTTTTCTTCTTCTTCTTGATTTTGACCTTTCCTTTTTTGAGAATTTCCTGCAGGGCCTGTACAATTCATCCATCTATTCTTGATTCTGGCATCTGGCCTTCAGTCTCATTCCCAAAGGCCCTCCCCGGTGCTAAACACAGCTTCTTCCGAAAAGCCACTAAGCTTCCCTTATTGCTCCTAGCTCCTTGGGTGCATTTGTTCATTACCCTGACATTTTGCTGAGTTACTCTATGAAATTTCTTTTAATTAGTCATGTTTGGATCTGATTTTAAATGAATATTCCCTGAAGTGTGATACTGATTGACTTTCTTTTTTATGAACCAAATTATTAAAATACCCACTGATTTGATTTGCCTATAGTACTTTGAGACTCATCCTCTTTGAAACCAGGTTCCAATCAAAGCCACATAGTTTCAAATCACTGCATTGCCTCCCAATGATTCTTTTTTTTTTCCTTTCCTTTTAATTCAATCGCTGTACTTCATTCTTTTACAAAAATGTAAAGAGCAAGAACATGTTATTTCATTCTGCCAATTAAGTCCTAGAAGAAAATTAAGGTAGAAGCTATATGATTCACTTTAAGCAAACCCAATAGGAGGGATTAAAACGAAAGACTCAGAAAATGTGTAGGTGTTACCAACGATACTAAGGTTATACTCTAGCATTCCTTAGGATCCTTCCCCTCTGCTTTCTACAGCTCTTTTCCGAAAATGCTAGGCTGCTAGGGATCAGGACCTGCTCTCATGGAGTGGGTGAAACTAGGGCACAGACCACATCCAAACTCCAAGCTCAGTCAAGTCAAGAAGCAGTGAGAAAGAATTCAGGTGAAGTCACTTGCTGACTTGGGAAACTTGACCTCTGGGATCTGTGAAGGGAGCGTCTGCAGCAGCTCTAAACTAGAACAGGAGGCCTGGGAGTCTGAAGTGTTAAGTCACAGCACAGAGGCGAAGTCATAGAGCAAAGGGAAAACCTCAGTTTCAGCCTCAGAAAGAAGGCAAAATTAGAGGAGCAAATTAACCACAGAGGGGGGTGCCTGAGGTCCTCAAAGACCTACTGTGCCTGTGTCTAGTACAACTGACACACAGAAAGCTGTACACCTTTAGTTCACACAATTTGTTGATTTTGAGCATATACACCCATGAAACCATCACCACAATCTATGCCATAAACATATTCCTCACCTGGAAATTGCCTCCTGCCCTTTTCATTATTATGATTGTGTTAAGAACACTTAACACAATATCTAACCTCTTAGCAAATATTTATGTACACTGGTGGGAGCATTTTCAACATATGGGGGTCAGGCAATTAAGTGTGGGAACTTATCCTAGAAAAAGTGCTCCATACCTCATTGCTGAATATCACTGTGGTCACCAGATGGCCCAGAGGGGAGTACTTTGAAGGTGACTGATAGAATCTTTATCCCAATCTGCCATAACCCACATGTGGAATTCCTTTCTTGATTTCACCCCACCTGCGTCCAGGTGGAAATAAACACCACATGATTTCTAAAAGAATGGAGATTCCATTTTCCTTTGCTTCACGCCTTGGAATAATCTTTCTTCCTTGGGTTCAGACCTTTCAGTGACCATTCTGCAATGACGTATGTAGCAATTTTTTTAGGAAGAGTTCCCAATTTAATTGTCTGACCTCATATGCTTACATTTGGGTTAATACTTGCTACCCATAAAATCTTTGCAGAAACATGAATCTCTTGAAGCCAAATGTGTTGATATTATTCACCTTTAGAAATACAAATTTATTTTATATTTTCACGTATGAATTTACTGTTTAACACTTAAGAATTGGGTCATTATTTCTGTGTGGCGGAGCCTTATATGGAATGGCTGATAGCTGATGAAATTTTTGTTTAATTGTTTGAGATTCATTGAGGATACAAAGAATTAGGTCACCCTATTTACATTTGTTAGGTAAAGTCCCTCTTATGATTGTGTCCCACCCCCAAGAGGTGTGCCATCCACTGTGAGCCTCCCTCCACCTCCCTCTTCTTCTCTCCCCCCTCCCTCATTCCCCTAGTCCACCCCTTGTATTAGCTCATCTACTGCCCTCATATCAGAATTGAGTACGTTGGATTCTTGCTTCTCCGTTCATGTGATGCTTTACTAAGAAGAATGTGTTCCACCTCCATCCAGGTTAATACAAAAGATGTAGTCTCCATCTTTTTTAATGGCTGAATAGTATTCCATGGTAAACATATACCACAGCTGTTTCCACAGTTTGGTGATTGTAAATTGAACTGTGATAAACAGTCTAGTGTAAACGTCCTTGTGATAAAAGGATTTTTTTTCTTCTGGGTAGTTGGCTAGTAATGGGATTGCAGGTTCAAAACAGGATGTCTAATTTGAGTTCTTTGAGAATTCTCGACTTCCTTCTAAAAAGGTTGTATCAGTTTGCAGTCCCACCAGCAGTAAGTGTTCCCTTCTCTCCACATCCACGCCAGCATCTGCAGTTTTGAGGTTTTGTGATATGGGCCATTCTCACTAGTTGATGGAATTGGGCATTCCAAATAAATTTTAAAAACAAAAACTACTGGAAAATAATCTCGGCAAAATAAACAGTATAATAAAAAGTGTGAAATGTTCTACATAGAATTTTTTAACTTGGTATTTTATGATAAACAGTTGAATCTTTGTTAAAAAGTCCATAAAATGTAAAGGCAGAAAAGGTTTAAAAGTAAATAATTTTAAAACTGTTATCTTTTTTACAGTCAAAAATTTGGAACTTACTTAGTTCAAAAGCATATAATTTTTAAAAAACATATAGACTAAAGAGGCAAGTTTTATCAAATGCCTAAAATGCCCCACAGAGGGCTTTACTGTATAGCATTCCTAAACTTTCACTTACAGTCTCCCATTCATGAAGTCACAGAGTCCTTGGTTACTTCAGTATACTGTCCCTTTATAAGGTAGCTATAAATATGAAAGTTTTAAGGCTCTCATTAGAAAATTATGAATTCTGGTTTTTAGCTGTCTGTAGGCAGCAAAGTATATTTCCCAGAGGGTCAGCAATTTACAAGCAGGTATAGAGCACCAATAAATTAAAACTTAGAATTAAAATCAACAGTCTTTTGAGTTTCGGAAATCATAAAATAAAACTATTCCCCCCTGGAGATATCATTGCTAGCGTGCATTTTTAATGATAAATATGTCACATTCCAGTGCTTCATACCAATTTCCATAACAACACTCTTTCCTCAAACAAAGGCAGTGTCTGTCAGCCTTGCCTGTCGTGGGAATGTCCCTAAAAGTTCTACTGCAGTTAGGAGGTGGTAAATGGTGTCAGGAAAACAGGTCCCCAATGTGTCAGTCACGAACAAAACATCAGAAGAGGTGGAACCCAGGCTCACATGTCACCTTCCAAGTCCACAAAAACAGGCAACTAATCTGTACATCCATGACAACAACTGCTTCCAGCAATTTCCACCAGGTGACCAGACTTATCCCAGACCACTTTAGAGAAGTGAAAAATAAATAAATCACCTGAACTCAAGAGAGACTTCAATTTCCATGACCATCTTCAGCTCAAAGAGCAGACTTTGGCCCCATAAGTAGGGACATAACATATTTAGTAATAAAACATTGTATTTCTTCTCAAATAATTGGTCTACTTCTTTCCCTAAAGTCCCTTACTTATAACCCCCCTTTGGCAGCTAACTGCTAACATTAGCAGTGATAGGGCTGCAACAAGTGTTCTCAAATCCTAGTTGCAAGGTGTGTTTCTTGGAAACATATATGGGTCACTTGCAGTTCTTCTTGTCCCCAGTCTTAGCTCCACTTACGAGGGCCTTCATTCTCAAAACAGCTGCTGACTGGCCACTGACACCATACAGCAGACATCAGCTCTGTCTCAGGAATTTTTCTTGTTTTCATTTTAGCTTCTATAAGACATTCTTTTTAAGCAATTCACATATTTTGAAACAGATTTCACATTACCATTTTGTGAAGAAGTTAATGAGCTTTCATTGCTAAAAGTAATTTGGAGTCATTAGGTATCAAAAAAGGGCATGGTCCATTTATTCCAACCTGAATCTGTTTGTATCTCATTGACCCTTCTTCTAGTAAGCATTTGCCTTTCTATCCACAGAGCAGGTGTAAGGATCAAGCTGCCATGAGCTGACTTCATGCAGCCTACCATTAGGCAGGCCTGAGAAGCCGAAAGTACTGCTCTATTCAGCAAGAATCCACCAAGTACTTATGATTTCCCTAAGCTATGCTAAATGTTTTGAGGCATAGAAAGCTCTAAAAAGATTCTTTGACCTTAAATCACTTATAATCTTGTTCAAATAATTCATAAATCAGTTTGCAAACATCACGGGAGGTAGACTATGATTGCTGCAACCTAGAACCCCCTCTGCACGCACACATGCACATGCACACACTTGACATTTGTGGAATGTGAAGGAATTCCAAGACTATGAATTTCATCTTCCTTCTCTTCTTCCAAAAATGGCCCTTTTCTTTCCCAGTATGCTAGACCGTCCAACTCTCAAGGAGAAATGCTTAACATTCCGAAGTTATCCCCCCTTTCTTCCACATCATTAGGCAGTTGGCATTTGTCTTTATGTGTGGAAGCAAAGAAAGAGATTAGAAGTAGGGTCAGTATCACAGAGTTCAAGAGTAAGGACTTTGAAAAGTATAAAGAGCTGTACAAGTATAAAAAACTGCTAGCTGACTGTCTAAAGGCAATAACGGAAGAACAGCAAGAGAAGGCTCACTTTCCTTCTCAGAAAAAAAAAAAAAATTTGCAGGATCACCTTCCCCAGCCTGTAATGGAAAATTGGCCCATGGAGTTACAAGAGTGGTTATAAGACATGATGTAAAAAAAAAAAAAAATCCCATCTCACCCAGCAGTCATTCTATGTGAACTGTACCCAAGATAAGCATAGCCAATACTGATTAAGCAAAAGGATCAAATATAATTATCATTTAATCTGTAACAGCATTCTATTTAATTAAAATGGATGATCCTAGCATACATAAACAAAAAATCATCAGCTTAAATTATTTCATACATATCTGCCCCAAAGAATGTGATATTTAAAGACATGTTATTCGTTAACAGAAAAGGGTATTTATGAGCTGTATCAATGCAATCACTGTATCCATTACTAACTCAAGTTGAAAAGAATCAATCAAGGGCGTCACCTGTGGCTCAAAGTAGGAGGGTGCCGGGCCCATATGCCAGAGGTGGTGGGTTCAAATCCAGCCCCGGGCCAGAAGCCACACACACACACAAATCAATCAAAAGACCCAATGCTGCAAACTACCCAAAAGCAAAATTTAGTTAATTGAGAAATTATATTCAGGTTAACTATCCAGATAACTTCTTATCTATGAGTGAGTAAGTTAATAAGCATTTCCTGCTAGTTCTATAGCTTGGTTCAATAACAGAAGAAATACAGATGAGGTGGTAGAAGAAAGAACTGCTAATATGAAGTAATAGGTGTCAAAAACTTAAGTCCTTTGTTTTCTTCTAGACTTGGAGAACCCACAGCCCATGGCCCATGTGTAAATTATTATACCACGTCGCTTACCTATGGTATCACAAAAATCATGTTTTATTTTTGCTCATCGGTTTCATTAATGTTTGTGTATTTAATGGGTAGACCAAGACAACTCTTCTTGCAATGTGGTGCAGAGAAGCCAAAAGGTTGGACATCCCTGCTTGAATCCATCCATACATACTGCAGTAAATGTGATATCCACCCACGTATCATGTATCGTTAGTTTCACTTTCCAAAATATCAACAGCTGCCCGGAACCGGACTCTCACAGAGGCCAGCTTGGTTTATAAACACTGTCCACAGCCACACTGGAGAACAGGCTCCGCTGTCATACCCCCTTTACAGATAAGGAACCGAGCATGGGAGAATAAATGAGTTGCCCAAGGTTGCACAGGTAAAAATGACCAGGACAGGACTGGGCCCCGACTCTAACGTTCTGCAGCCTGTCCACGACACAAGCCAGATAACAGAGAAGGAAAGGACGCAGAAAGGACTTTTGTCTCTGTCTGGATTAGTCTTGAACTTTGGCCCTGCTCCTGGAGGCCGGGGCAAGATCTGTTCCTACTTAGTTCTCCGCGTACAGCCCGACCGAGGTTAGCAGGTGCCGGGGAACATCATTTTGGTGCTGAGAACACCGAAGACGCGGGAATCCGGAGGGTGTCGGCAGCCTGACTCCCTGTTTGTCTCTGAATTTAGAAAAGGTCCCAGGAATGATGTGCAGGAAGGAGAAAAGATCGCCTCTGAGCCTCGTAACTGCACACAACTCAGGCTGCATGCTCTCACCCTGCTACGTTCATGGGCAACCGTCCAAAGGAGGCGTTAAGTCATTGCCAGGGACCACTCAGTCCAAATTAGGTTGTACTGTAGTAGGACGGGGGCGGGGCAGACTTCAGAGTCTCACGTTCCCCCAACCCAGCGCTTTCTCCTCTCTGTCTCCCCGGTAGCTCTGGGATTTTATGGGCAGCAAAAAAAATCAAAGATAAGATAAATGCCGAACAGCGATCGCTGTCACTGCCTTCCCCGCAGTCATGTCGCTATTAGCTGTTGGCGGAGCAGACCGTGCAGGCCGACGAGACCTGAGGAAGGATGAGGGATGAGGTGTCAGGGCAGCGACCGCGGTTGCCTGCGCCGGGCTGCTGTGACGCGCTGCAGACAGGGCAAGGCAGCTCGGTGGGGGACAGGAGCAACGCAGCTGCAGCGGTGCAGAGGAATCGGGAAAAGGAGCTTCTGAAAAGCTCAGCGAGTTCAGCCTGCCAATTACCTTCCTCCCTCTCCAGCCCACCCCCAAACACAAGTTCCTGAATATTAACAGTGCTGGAAACCGCAGCAGTGAATGTGTTGTCAGGTCGAAACAGAACATTACTCTCCAAATGAGAGCCTGGGCGTGAAAGCGGACCCCCTCCCTGTCTCCTGGGTCTGAATATGCTCTGAGGCCAGCAGCTCTGCAGCAGCGTAAGCTCAAGTTTCTGGTTCCCCACTAAAGCCACAGCACAGCACATCCTGGGACTAATCAAAGTATGAATACTCATTCTCATATTCATTCTCTCTCTCTCTCTCCCTCCCTCCCTCCCCAGCCCCCCCTTGTCTGCAGCATAAGTAGCATTCTCTTATTCCTCCGACTTGAATCCCTACACCTGTTAACCCAAACCTCACTCACCATTTCCTTCCACAAAAACACATTTAATATTACCATTGTATTCCTGACATTAATGTCAGTTTGGGAATTCAGATGAATATGTATCCAGGAGCATCATGAAATATATTCAAAGACCTGGAATTCCCAACCTGTTTTTATAAGACTTTTTTCTGGGAAGGGATAGGGATGCAAAATAAGAAATCCCTTCCCCCATCCTTGAAGAAATAGGGCCAGCACCCACTCCCACCATTCCAGTCCCCCAGATTAGAATTTACATATCTTCACAATTGCTCTGCAGGAAGTAGAAAGTAAGAATTCCTTCTAAAGGTCAGTGCCTGTTAACTCTGAAATGGAGAGAAAAATCATTATGTTGTTGAAGGATCAACCCCCATCTAATGTTTGCTGAATTCTTCTTGGTAGGTCTTCCAAGGGTACAATGGGCAAAAGGAAACAATAACATGTCCAAGTTGGTAGATAAGTGTAGGCAGGATTGGAAGAAAATAAATGAAGAATGCTTACTAAGACTCTTAAGATCTCCAAGATTGCTGGAACATGATCCAAAGTGTTCTTTAGCCCCAAGAGTTGCAGAGTTGGGTCCAGAGTGCCACCCTGGCAGAACCAGAGACTGAGACAGGACAGCTGCAAGAGGCTCCATACGAATCCCAGGGACACACCAGAGACCTGGCCAGCCATCCAGAGTTGTCCCATCTCAGTGTGAGTGAATGCTTGACACATCTGCGCCCTGGGGTGGGTGGAGCTCTGGTCTGTGACTGGAGGTGGGGACAAGGCTTCACAGCAATGTACTGCACAGGAAGAAAAGATGGGCTGGGGTGTTCCTGAGAAAGCTTCCGTGAGCTATCAGGGCATCCGAGGGAAACAGGCAGCCCTATGTGGGTGGGCACACAGAGTGAGTAGAGGCAGAGGCCCAAGGGATGTGACCTTCATTGCAATCAGGATTCTACCCCAGCAGAGCCAGTCTTGGGCATATTCTTTTCTATTTTGCACTGTGCTAAAAATAGAGAATCACACTCCCTCAGAAGTGTTCTTTGTTAGCTTGGAAAATCTTGAATTCCTAGGATGTTTTGGCTGGAAGTAGCCTTAGATATTATCTGTTCCTGGGGTTGTCAAACTCTAAAATTAATGAGAATTACCTCCACGGGTTGTTAAAACAAAGACTGCTGGGTCTTCTGGGGTGAGGCCCCAGAATTTGCATTTTCACAAGTTCCCAGGTGGTGCTGAGATGCTGCTGTACCAACTGCACTGTCAGGACTGCGCATCTAGTCTAGCCCCAAGTTTTTAAAACCTGACAATTACATTTAAAAATGTGTATTAAACACCTGCTATGATTAAGATTTTGAACTGGATATAGAAAGAAAAAGAATTTTATGCTGAATTAAGTTCCAGATTGATTAAAGATTTAAGTGTTTTTAAAAATTTATGAAAGTAGGCCAAATGTGAGGTTCTTGCCTATAATTCCTGCACTTTGGGAGGCCAGGAGTTTGAGACCTGTCTGGGCAACATAGCAAGACTCTGTGTCTACAAAAAATAAGAAAAATTAGCCAGGCAGGTATGCCTATAGTCTCAGCTACTTGAGAGACTAAGGATCATTTAAGGAGTTCAAGGCTACAGTAACTTATGAGCACACCATGCTTCTCCAGCCCAGGAGACAGAGAAAGAACCTGTCTCAAAAAAAAAAAAAAAAAAAGAGGGCGGTGCCTGTGGCTCAGTGAGGTGCCGGCCCCATATACCAAGGGTGGCAGGTTCAAACCTGGCCCTGGCCGAACTGCAGCAAAAAAATAGCCGGGCGTTGTGGCGGGCACCTGTAGTCCCAGTTACTTGGGAGGCTGAGACAAGAGAATTGCCTAAGCCCAGGACCTGGAGGTTGC
>CAUYON010149914.1:0-18496 GCA_963573935.1 Arctocebus calabarensis
TCTTTATATAGTGATCAAGGAAATGCCATGAAGGATATCTGTAACAGTACAATCAAAATATTTCTGAATGTATATGAATCGTGCCCTGTGATTGCACCAATGTACATAATTATGATTCAATAAAATTATTAAAAAAAAAAAGTATAGCAAACTATTAATATAGAGTCTACCTTAAATTGGACCAGAAATTTTTCCCGTTTTTCTTATTTTTAGGAAAGGAATGGGGAAATCCTATATCCTGGCTAAAAAAAAAATAAAAATTAGAGTTCCCATTAAGAAAAAAGCATGGATTTATGAGTTATAACAGTACTAAGTTCAAATGCCAGTTCACCTATTTATTCCCTGTATAATCTTGAACAAATTTCTTGACTTTTCCAGCTTCAAATCTCCTCATGAATTAAAAAAAAGAAAAAAACAGGAGCATCTCCCCCAGCTTTGTTGTGATTAAAGGAGCATTTCCCAAACCTCAGTCTTTTTGATAATGTTTCACAATTTGACTGAGTCTAGCTGACATCTGTTTTATTATTTACTATTATTTTTCCCTTAAATACATTTCAAAACAAAACTCAGCATCATTATCATAATTATCACTTACCATAAATAGAAAGATAAATATGTATCTCCTCAAATTAGGGAAATCACATTTTTTTATCTCTATTGTCCTGTAATTATCAATAGTGTTCCTGATACTCACAAAGTGTCCCAGTCTAAATAATCCATGATGTGATCATCCTACCAAAAATTATCTGTATACCTGCAGGGATGCATATGCCTCTGGGAAACACGTACTCACATGTATGACGGACGTGCCTAACGGAGCACCTGACATGTGGGCAGCTCTCAGCCAGAAGAGTTTTCTTCTTTCCCTGGACGGCGTATGAGTCCTAACAGTTTCAGAGGTCACAGAGAGCTGTAGAGAGTGGACAGATAGTGTGGGACGGATGGACACAGAACCACAGCTTTGGTTGTTGACCTTTTCATGCCCTAGTATCCTCAAATGCTAGTATTAGAAAAAGGCATTGATACTAGGTAATTTTGGTTTAAGTGTATTAGTGAATAAGCATGATTTATCAAGTCTGAAAGTGAAAGTGTGGCTAGATATTCAACAAAAAGTAGTAACATAATAAATCAATAGAATCTCTCCCTCTCCTCCCTCTCTCTCTCTCTCTGGGTATATAACATGTATATGTAACATACATAACTGAAATTTTAGAAATTATACAAGAATCTGTGAAACTCCAGCAATGTGACAAACATCCAATTGTTTCAATGTGAGTTTAAATTGAGTTAATGGATTTGGTGGTGATGAGGGAGGAGGGTTGATCTCAGAGTCTCTTAGAGCTTCTTCAATTTCAAGGATGATGATCACACGAGAATCAAATACATAAACATCTGAATATATTGGCCTTCTATAGACTAGAAAGTATGTTCTTGAATGCATTCATTGCATTCATTAGCACTGCTACTGTAGTTAAAACAATTTGTTGTGACAATGGTTATTGAAAGAATTTTTTTAATTATAGGTAGGGATTTAAACCAATTCTGACAGACAGTATTTACATAACTTCTATTTTCCAGGAAGAGTTACAGCCTCTATAAGGAACACTTTCTTCATTTTGAGAATGAGTACCAAGCAGTACCTTGCCAAAGGAAAGAGAGTATTTCTAAGAGTACTGAGTAAAATCTATAAATCATAAAGTCCTTTTTTTCCAAATATAGAGTTTTATATCCTATCTATTTACCTAATAGGAAAAAAAGCCCTTTTCATTCAGCAATTATCTCAATTCCATGGCAAAATGCATTCTGAATTCTTCCAATAGTAACAGTTTTGAGTAGCACTTTTCAAAGAATATATGCTACAAATTTTATAAAAGTTTGTTCTAAATCAAAAATGTCCATATGAACATACTAAACACCATATAAGTGACAGAAATAACTTGGTGACGAACAAACAAAAGCAGTTGAAGGAAAATATAAGCTCTTTAAAAGGTCAAAGAAAATTTTCAAGTAGGTAGAGTTCTGCGCATTTGTCCTCTGAGGCTTTCTGAAAACTCCTTTAGGGGCAAGCGAAGTAGTTCTGAAAGTGGTTTCAACTCTTCTGATGTGTTCCTGTCTAAATCATGAAAACGCTTCCTTCCTTTGTCTGCTTATCAGTAGGTACTTAAATATGCAGAAAGGATAAGGTTCCAAGTGGAAGGTACTTCCCCAATACCCAGTAACCTGTGGTTCTAACTACTGGGCTTTTTGCACACTGAAACAGTAATTTTTAAAACAAGCATAGGCATTTTCTGCAAAAAGATATCTCATGTGGTTTTTCTTCAGAATGGGGGGGAAAAGTTGCAAAATACACTTCATTATAAGCTGGGATCTTAGGTATAGATAAGTTCTTTGTTTTTGTTCTTTTAGAGAAAATTTTTATTTAAGGTTTAATCAAAGCTACCTCTATGCCAAATTCTGGAGATATTTAAGTAGATGAAATCCCTTGCTAAGTTTCTCTCATTCACATAGTGTCTATAATATCAATAATTTGTTGTTATCATTTCCAGAATCATTTAAATTTTAAAGGAGCATCCCAGCTCCAAACTGACCTAAAGGTTCAATGCAATCTTGATGAAAATTTCCAAAAGGACTTCTTGTTAAAACTGACAAGCTGTTTCTGAAAGTTATATATAGGGAAATGCAGGTGACCTAAAATTGCCAAAGCAATTTTTAAAAAACAAAGTTGAAAGAATGAATTACCTGATATTAAGATTTACTATAAAGCTACATAAACAATGCATCAGCAAAAATTAGAAATATAGAAGAGACAAAGTCTGGAAAGCCTTGTACAGATGTAGTCATTGTGTTCTATTTTTACTTTTCTAATGCAATTTAAAATTTATTTTTAAATTTACCAATAAAAATTGTATATATTTATGGTATATAATGTAATGTTTTAAGAATAGGCAAATAAAGCAAATTGATTACTTACCTATTACTTTACCTTACCTTACTTTACCTCACATACTTACTTTTTTCATGCTAAGAACTCATAAAATCCACCTTCTTATAATTTTTACGTATATAACACGTTATTTCTAACTACAGCCACCATGAGGTACATTAGATTTCTTCAATTTATTCCTTCTGTCTCACTGAAATTTTGTATCCCTTGACCAACATTGTACTCCCAATGTACACCCAATCCTTATATTCCACAACCTCTGGTAATCACCATTTTTCTCTGGGTTTCTGTGGATTTACCTATTTTTAGATTTCACATATAAGTGAGATAATACACTAATGGTATTTGTCCTTGCATGCCTGGCTTATCTCAGTTAACAGAATGTCACTCAGGTTCATTCATCTGTGTCATCACAGATGATAGACTTTCCTTTTTTATTAAGACCAAATAGTATTCCATTGTGTATATGTACCAATATTCTTTATTCACTTATTGAAAGACACACAGGTTGATTCCACATCTTGACTACTGTGAATAACACTGCAATAAAAATGAGAGCATTATCATATGATTTCAAACAAAAAGTGCTGAAACAATTTAGTGGAATAGTCACGTGTTTTTGATAAACTAGAACCAGTAGATCTCTGTATGAAAAACAAACAAACAAAACCCTTGATCCTGACCTCATGTGAGAAACCAAAATGAATTTAATCTTAATTAAATATAACAACTAAGCTATAAAACTTATAGAAGAAAATATACAAGATTAGACACAGTGGTTGTAATCCCAGCACTATGGGAGGAGAATTGCTCAAGGCCAACAGTTCAAGACCAGGCTGGGCAACGTAGTAAAACCCATCTCTGCAAAACATTAAAAAATTAGCCAGGCATGGTGGCATGTACCTCAAGGGGCTTAGATATTTAGTATTGCTTGAGTCCAGAAGTTCAAGACCATAGTGAGCTATGATCATGTCTTGGTACTTCTGTCTGGGTGACAGAGTGAGACTATCTCTGAAAAAAATAAAAACATATCCAATACATGAGAAAATCTTTGTGAAGCTGAATTGAGCAATTTGTTTTTCTCTTTAGATAGGCCACATACACTAGAACCATGAAAGAAAACAAAAAGTTAACCCATAAAAAACATGAATTATTAAGATGACAGCTAAAAAGATGCTTAACATTATTAGATATGAAAGAAATATAATTAAAAGAACAAGATGGGCAGCACCTGTGGCTCAAGGAGTAGGGCACTGGCCCCATATACCGGAGGTGGTGGGTTCCAACCCAACCCCAGCCAAAAACTGCAAAATAAATAAATAAATGAATAAAATTAAAAAAAAAAAGAACAATGATATACCACGCCAAACCCACTAAAATGGTTAATTTTAAGAGACTGCTAATACCAAGTGTTGACAAAACTGTGGAGCAACTGAAACTCTCAAACACTATATATGGAAATAAACAATGGTGCAAATGCTTTGTAAAAACACTTTTTTGTTGATAAACCTCCCATATCTTTACCACATGTTTGACTCAGCTATATGACTATTAGGTTTTTTACTCAAGAGAAATGAAAGCATATGCCCACACAAAGACTTGTATATAAATGTTCATGGCAGCTTTACTTATAATAACCAAAAACTGGAACCAAGAAAGAATATATCAGCTACTCGGGAGGCTGAGGCAAGAGAATCACCTAAGCCCAGGAGTTGGAGGTTGCTGTGAGCTGTGTGACGCCATAGCACTCTACTGAGGGCAATCAAATGAGACTCTGTCTCTACCATAAAAAAAAAAAAATCTATCACCAGGTACATAAATGAACAAAAACATAGTATATTCACATAATGGAATACTACTTAACAATAAAAAGGCTGAACTACTGATGTATTTAACAACGTGGTTGAACCTCGGAATCATCATGCTGAGTTAAAGAACCTTGATGAAAAGGAGCACATATTGTATGATTCCATTTCCCTAAAATTTTCAAAAATATAAGGCAATACACAGTGACAGAAAGCAGATTAGTAGTTTCCTGGGGCATCTGAAGAGAGGGATGGACTACACAAAAGGAAATTTGGGGAACTGATGGAATGTTCTGAATCTTGCTTATGGTGGTGATTTTATGGGTGTTGTTCAAAATTCCTAAAATTGTTCAATTTAAATGGATATAGATTATTGTATATGAAATTTATCTCTAAATAGTTGTGTGAAAGTAATTATTAAGATTGTCTTTATTCATATATTTATTCATCCATATTACACTAATGTATTTATATTAATTTATTAATTTGTATTGTATTAATTTGCTTGTATATGTATTTATTTGTATTTTAGCTCATAAATAGAACTTCTTTCCTAAGCATTGTTAGATTAAAAAAACAAATAATAACTGATCACTTTATTGGTATAATCCTCATTCTCACTAAGGAGGTAAATATGGAAATAAGTTTCATAATTATACATGCTAAGAGTCACAGCAGAGTTATGTAGGAAGCACTACAGAAGCAGAGGGAATGATTTGTTTGAGACTTAAAGGAAAGATAGGGTGAGGAGTCTGAAGTAATATTTGAACTAGACTTTATTTAGAATTTGTAGTGATTAGGTGAACCTTGCAAACACAGCCAACATAGAAAGGTACGAAGACATAAAAGTATAGAGAATGCTTATTGTGGTCAGAGATGTTGAGAGTAGATAGTTAAGAGGGGCAATCCTGTTAATGACCTTGTATAAAATGACAGTATTGATCACATAGACAGTTCAGAATTGGGGAAGGGAAATAGTATAATTAGATCTAATAGCAGGTAGACTAATTAAATGCTATATGTTATAAATTACTTTTAAAAATATCAAAGAAGTAATAAATACAGCATTCAAGAGAGTTCTTTTAAGGAGAAGGATATAAACTAGGGGAAGCACAGAGCTTAGAACTGGATCACCGTTCTAGGCTTGGGTTGATGGTTGTTCCTTCTACATTTCAGCTTTAGGTATTGATATGTGTTACATATTGTATTTTGTGGGGGGTCAAGCACCATGTTCCTTAAGGAAGAAGCAAGGAAAGTTAGATGAAAAGAATTACAAAAGGTAAAAGCTACAGGAAAGGTCTGGACAAGATTAGACACACAGACCGGTGTAGAACAATAGTAATGGTGATGAAGACAGATAGGAGGGAGGTTGATGAGTGGGAGAAGGGTGGGGCAGGAAGGACGGAAAGTTAGACATGACTTCTAGGACATTAGCCCATGAAGTTATATGAAAAGAAACTTACATTGAAAGCCATTTGCTTATGAAAAGATATTTGATAGAAGAGCTTCCCTAAGTCTTTTCAAGTCACACAGTAATGAGATACTTCACTTGATGTGTCCAGAAAGTTAGTCCAAGGTCCTATAAAAGGTCCTTCCCATGTAAAGTCCTATTTCATAAACACAGGTGATAATACTACCACCACAAGAAAACATATAAATGTATTTGTTATAAAACAGGATAGTAGTTCTAAAACATGACAGATTAAAAGAAATCATAAGCAAATCCTTTAAAAATTCATAGCAGCTTATCCTCCCATCTGCAAAGGTTTACTATCATTCTGCCCCTCTCACACTATCACCCATATATTCGGTAACTTGCATCCTCTGCTTAATTCAACTATCTCACATACTCAGAAATGTGGAACTGACAGGTTGAAAATAGACTCGAATTTCATGGCCTCAAAAAACCTATATTCATATAAAAGAGCTTCAATAAAGGCTTTGTTGAATCATTTCAAGCTTTCACTCCTTATTTGAGTAATCTGCAAGTTGAAAACAAACCACTCCTCAGTGTGACTGCCCCTGTTCCTTGCTTAACCAATTAGAAGTGATTAAGAAAAATCAAAAATAGTTTTTCAGAGAAAAACGATGGAATATTTTCCAAAAAAATTTATTCTGAAATAAAATTTATTCTGAAAAAAAATTAAAAAAAATTTATTCTGAAATTCCAAAGCAAGTTCACATTTTGGTTAATAGAAGTGTTCTCTTTTGTCTTCACTGAAGATTTTGATGCCAAAGTAGTGTGTATCCTAGATAACGATAGGTTTTGATATTGATATTTGATTTGATAATGATTTCACAGCCTTTTTAAATCTTACTTTCATGTCTTAGAGTTGTATAAATTTGGAAGTGTTGTGATAGATACAAATTTAACAGTTTTCCAAAAGGTTCATTTTGAAGAAGCATATGAGATGAATCTTGGAGTTCAAGGCTGAGGTTTGAAAATACCAGCTTTCTATTATGTGCTTCTTAACAGAGTAACTTTATACTTATACTAAAGCCGAGTTATTGGTTATTTTGTTCAAGTTAGAACAAACTGTAATAATATGGCAAGTGTCAAGAAATCTTGCCTTAAAGATGGATACGAAGCTAATTGTGAATAGCTCCATCTTTACAAAACTTCACAGTTGGCATATATGCAAATCAAGTACTATACTTAAAGAAAAATAAATTACCTATCATTTCCATTTCTAAAACTTTATTGTAGTTTCTCAGTCACTGATCTATAATATTTTCTTTTCTGTATTTTGATTTCTATAAGCCAGGTGAAGGATGGTCACAACAATCTTGGGTATTTGTAATCATCATTGTTCCACACGCACACATACAAACAAGGAATGCCCAGTGTTAGTGACTCTGTACACACGACCCTTCCCAACCACACAGTGACAATTCCTATACTGTTTCAGATTTGTATTTACAATATTGAGATTATTTATTAAAATATACTTGAGATCAACTACTGGCTTAACATCTAATGATCTAAATGTAATCAAACTTTTGGGCTCTAAACTTATTTTGATTGGATTTATTCTAACTTTACTGAACTTTGACTCAGACTTAGGACTTAGCTAGAAACTATAAAGACTATTAAAAAGGGAGATTCTTCAGTCTGTTCGCTCTGAAAGCATTTATGATCTGATTGAGAAAACCACACACAATATGCATGTTGAATAAAGAGCACAGATGTCGTCAAGAGAACGTAGAACGAACAAATGGTGCACCTGAAAGAATCTGAGTAAAGATTCTGAGTGTAGATGGATCCACAAAGATGAAGTCTTTAATTGTGGCTTAGGAAGGGTCTGCAAGAAATACAGGAGTATCTCCTATATGTAAGTCCACTTCTGGGACTTAGGGTATATATACTTTAAAAAACGAAAAACACCAGAAACCTAAATTCAAAATCTTAGTAAGGTTGGCGGCACAGTCAGTCTGATATGAACAGTGACAGGCTCCATCAAGCATAAAGAGGGGCACACACAGAGGGAGTATTTTAACAAAACTGCAACACTAAGCAACTTCTCCCCAGTCTTCACGCTATGAGGAAGCTGGAGGAATCCTTTGGAAGTCTTGTGTTGCTGATTGGTCCTCTCGATAAGATTCATTTCCAAGGCTGGCTGATGGGTTTGTGTATATGTGTGTGTGAAATTTTTTAACTTAGCACTATCAAAAGGTCTAACGTACACCATAGTTTTCAAAAACGAAAGTTGCATGGTGGGCTCTCCCTGCATTGAATCATCTCTTTACTTTCTTCTCAATCAGTAGAGCCTTTTCTGGCGGTTTGGAGGAGATAAGATGGCTTTATTAGTTTGGGTCCTGGATTTTGTCATATGGAGCCAGAAATGCTTTGAAAGCCAGGGGACAGTGTTGTTCTGACAGGGTCCTGAATTGCTCTCTGACTGGGATTACAGCTCCTCCTGGACAGGAATCGTGGCATGTTGCTCCCCTGATTTGCCAGAAGCAATAATTGTTGTGTTCCACTTTCCTGGTGCTGCTGCGCTTGCAGAAACCTGGCTACAGAAGCCAAATGGGAGAAGAAATCTCAAGTGCCACCTGCCCCTACCCTCAAGACACCCCTTCACGTGTTCTGCTCCTGCCCTTTCACTGTTCTCTTTAACTCCCTTCCTCCTTGGCTGTCTTGTATTCAGCAGTCTTCAATTCAAAAGTCCTACTTTCCTTAACTCCTGATTCCTGCTGGGTACTTCCACCTGGCTGTCCCACCAGAATCTCAATCTCAATATTTCTAAAATTAAACCACCGCCCCCAAATCAGTCCTTTTCTTTGACTTGCATATTTCTGCAAATTGTTGAACCATATGTACCTGAACCCTCCCAATAACTTTTAACAGGATGAGGGGGCACTAATTCAGTGGGAGAGTCAGGAAAAACTCCCAAACTGAAATCTGAGTAGAAGTTGACACAAAATGTAGGCACCTTCCTATATTTTACTGTGCCAAATAAATACTATAATATAAAGGTGTTGGTCATACCAGAAAATACTTCACATTTAGTTATAAAGCTAAAGGTAATTCTAAACAAAATTTCAGTTTCTCAAATATTAGGGTTATTTGTAGTGCTAATATAATAAAAGGTCGGTGGAATATAAGATAAGCATTAAAGAGTAAGAACTTGCCAAACTTTCGCAATCGTGTTCTGGAGGAAAGTCCCCTGAGAATGAATGTTTATGTTTTAAATATCTTGGCAGACATTCTCTGATAGATATAAATGCATCAATCTGTCATGATTATTATACTAGCAATTCAGACCATCAAAACTTCTCCTCCAATTAGTTTAAACTCTGCTAATTATTTCCACTTAATATAACAGACAGGCATCAATACGAATGGAGGTAATGCCATCTCCTCTAGGATATTCTGAGGATTAAATCAGGGGTCCTGGGTAAATCGTGTGAAATTTACTAGGTGTAGAATATAAATGTCTTAACTAAGAAAATGCTGTGAAGGCTATGTTAAGCAGTTTGATGAAAATATTTCAGATTGTAAATGAAACCAGCCCATTGTACCCCACAATTGCACTAACGTACACAGCTCTGATAATTCCTTTACTGGGAATATACCCAGATGACCAAAAATCACAGAACAACAAAGATATCTGTACCAGATTGTTTATTGCAGCCCAATTCATAATTGGTAAATCATTTCACTCATACTTTATTTATACTACCTACAAATAGTATCTAGATTTTTTGTTACCTTTACTTTTATTCAGAATATCTGCAGTTATATTTTGATAGTACATATACACTTTCTACTTAAAACAAATTTTTGAAGGAGAAAAATAGAGTTTAACAGGTTTGTTTGATTGTTTGTTTGTTGGAGACAAAGTCTCACTTTTTCACCCTTGGTAGAGTGCTGTGGCATCATAGCTCACAGCAACCTCAAACTTTTGGGCTCAAGAGGTTCTCATGCCTCAGTCTCCTGAGAAGCTGGGACTACTGGTGCCTGCCACAATGCCCAGCTATTTTTAGAGATGAGGTCTCACTCTGGCTCAGCTCCTCTGAAACCTGTGAGCTCAGGCAATTCACCCACCTCTGCCTCCCAGAGTGCTAGGATGAGAGGCATGAGCCACCGAGCCCAGGCTGAGTTGTTTTCATGACCAAAAAGACTATAAGGAACATTGTAATATACAGGGTGGCCATATTGTTCTTGGCAATCTCAAGAACTTTATTGTATATTTCTCCATAATTTTTTGAGTAAACATAAGAAAAACTTCCAGAAATTAAATTTATTATTAGATCAAAGGGTTTAAATTCATAGTTAAACTTTGATATAAATTATCTATCTACCTTCCAAAAAGTTTGTACTCCTCCAACAAGTGTGTGGAAGTATCTTTTCTCAGAATCACATTACCATTCAATCTCATTGACATTTCTAATTTTTACCGCCATCAGTTAAAAATGATACTAATTTGATTTGCAGTTCTAATTTTTAACCACTTTATTGAGGTATGACTGACATACAAAAAAAGCTTACAATATTTAATGTGTAAATTCTGATGAATTTATAATCTCACTTAATTCTTAATTTTATTAGCAGTGCTAAAATTTTGCAATATTTACCTCTATTTCACAGGCACAGAAGCTGGAATCGATAATTGAAAAACTAAGATTTCGATTAAAACGTGAGATTTTGATGGACTCCTAAACAATGTCATTGTTCACATCATGCTCCCTGTATGACAAGGAACTCTATCTGTCTTCAGTCTTTGCTTTCAGTAGTAGATGAAATTTGTTATGGTCATGAATCCCAGTATGTTGAACTTGAATGTGTGCACTGGGGAGAAACATGGAGGAAACTAATACTTGAGTAATGTCTACGTAAATTATAGAGTTTAAAGTAATCTTTAAATCAGTCTTATCAATACCTATCATTGTCCATGTTCTAAAAATATTAATAACTTCTCTTTTAAACATGTACTATATACGTGTTTTAAGTCACTTCTACTAAATATATTTAATAACTTAATCAGCAAAATAATTATTTTGGAACTGAAACAATTCCCCACAGAAAAGAATTTTCGTATTCCATCCTAAAAATATTTTTCATGTTATATCTATTTTTGTTTTAGTAGATTTTAAAGTACATATATAGTGATATGTTTCCATTAAATTGTTAAAGATTAAATAATAAGGATTAAAAATATATGCATATACATGAATATGCACATATGCACACACACACACAAAGATAGAGAGAATTTACTTGCACAGACTCAGAAGTCAGACCACTTTTCAGACATAGTTCTACTAATATTGTGAAATCTTGGGCAATTTCATTTGTTAATTCAGTCATTAATTCCACAATTATTCCTTGGGTATTTTTATGTACCAAGCACTGCTCTAGGTGCTGAATATTCCTCAGAGAACAAAAAAACCTTTGCCCTCATGAAGCTGATCTTATACTGATGGGAGGCAAACAATAAGCTCTCACATAAATAAGTAGATTATACTGTATAGTGTGATAGAGAATGTCAAGCACTACAGAAAAAAAAAATGAAGTGGGTTAAGATTGATGAGGCATGTAGTGTAGTAGTAGAGAAGCAGGCTGCAATATTAAATTGGCTATTCAGGGTAAGCTTCGTGGCAAGGGTGAGATTTTGTAAAATAATTGAAGAGTGTTAACCAGGAAGATTTCTTGAGGAAGAATACTTCAGGTCAAGGTAACAAGAGGGCATAGGCATAAGGTGTGAGAGTGTATAAAGTGTTTAAGAAGTGGGAAGGCATTCTCTATAGCTGCAGGAGAATTAGGAAGAGGAAAAGGACCAGGGTCAAGCATGGAGCAGAGGTAAGCAGCATAACGGAAACGGCAAAACCTGTTGGGAAGGGAACTGCAGCAACAGGTGAGAAATAATGACAATAATCCTGGTGAGAAATAATGACAGCTCTCTCCAGAGCAGAAACAGGAGAGGTGTTGAAAAGTGATTACATTCTGGACATATGAGCAAAGCTTTCTTAATATAAGTAAGTCACTCCCAAAAGTTGGGCTGTTGCACAAAAATGCAATTTTTCCTGACTTAAATTAATAAAAGTACAGTGTATTATCAAATCACAATAAATAAAACACAATACAAAGCTGTATGTAAGTAACAACTGATTATCTCAGGGTATAAAATGCTTTGTGACAACCAAAAGCTTTGTGGATATTGGCAAAGATTGGTTTTGTCAGCAGTTTCACTTGTTAGCACCAGAAAACTCAAAGGAGTTTATTTTCTTTTTGAAATTCTACAAAATCTTTCCACATGATTTTGACGTTTAACAAATATTTGGAATATATTCAAGATTTTCCCACATATTTTGTTAATGTTAATTTAAAATGTATTGAAATACTTCTTGACATATTCTCTTAAAATGTGAAAATATGTTTTATTGAATTGAGGATATAGATGTACTTTTTTCTACTTAATGTTCACATGAAAAACATTTTTTGGAGAGATATTCACATATCTCAAAGTTTGACTTAAGACCAAAAGGCATTGTTTTATTAGAAAGGTATTAAGTGAGAAGATGTTCTGTAGATTATAACTGTATTTTGAAAACCCTGCCAAAAAGATGTCCTTACTGTTGGGATGGAATGTAAATGAAACACAAGAGTGAGGGGTGACAAGACCTGTTGGGAAGGGAAATGCAATAAAATAAAATATTTATTTTATGGAATGGAATGGAATTTCCGTCATATGAGATGGCGAAAATTGGGGGATAACGTAGACTTGAAGGGGATGCACATCAGGGTTTATGTCTGAGAGTCACTGAGTGCCAAACTTTTACTAATATCTAGTAGAGGTTAGGGCCCAGCACAGTGGCTCACGTTTATAATCCCCACACTCTGGAAGGACAAGGCAGGTGGATTGCCTGAGCTCAGGAGTTCCAGACTAGCTTGAGTCAGAGTGAGACCCCATCTCTAAAAATAGCTGGGCATCATGGTGATGCCAGCTACCCATAAGGCTGAGGCAAGAGAATCACTTGCACCCAAGAGTTTGAGGTTGCTGTGATGATGCCACAGCACTCTACCCAGGGTGACAAAGTGACGCTCTGTCTCAAAAAAAAAAAAAAGTACATATATATATTAGAGGTGGCAAGTACATGGATATTCTAGTCTGGAATATTAACAAAAAACAACTTTTGCTCTACAGATACAAACTTGATACTATTTGATGTAAAAGTGGAGATTAAGGTTTTAATAATAAGAAAGCCAAAAGAATGAAAAAAAGATAAGAAAGGGAAGGGAACTGAACCCAAGTATACTAACATGAAAATGGTTAGGAAAGAAGGAAGAACCATCAAAGGAGACTGTGGTAGGCATAATGGTTTTCTGTCTTATTCCATTTTCTTTTCTTTCTTTCTTGCTTGCTTGCTTTTTTTTTTTTTTTTTTTGAGACAGAATCTCACTCTGTTACCATGAGTAACGTGCTATGGCAGCATAGTTCACAGCAACCTCAAACTCTTGGGCTCAAGTGATCCTCTTGCCTCAGCCACCCGAGTAGGTAGGACTACAGGTGCCTGCCCCTACACCCAGCTAGTTTTTTATTTTTAGTAGAAATGAGGTTTCACTCTTGCTCACGCTGTTCTCTGACTTCTGAGCTCAGGCAATCCATCTGTCTTGGCCTCTCATGTTATGAGCCACCATGACTTGCCTGTCCTATTCCATTTTCTACTACTACACCAGAATACCGAAAACTGTGTAATTTATAAAGAAAATAAATTTATTTCTTAAAGTTCTAAAGGCTGGAAAGGGGATGCATTGGCATGGGTCTCCTTGCTGCATCATTACGTGGCAGAGGCATCACGTGCTGAGGGGGTGTGCCTGCTCAGGTACCTCTTCCTCTTCTAGTTGCGCTAACCACATCATAGCAGCTTATGACCTCCTCTAACCCTATTTACCTTTCCAAAGCCACACCTCCTAAGACATCAATATATGAATTTTTATTGTTGTTGCCTTTTTTGTCTTTTTATTTTTATGTTTTATTTTGATAGATTTAGGATTACAAGTGTTTTTTAACTACATAGATTCATTTTACAGTGGTGATGTCCAGATTTCAGTGTACCCTTCTCCCAGAAAGTGTTTATTGCACCCAGTAGAGAGTATTTCATTCCTTATCCCCTCCTACATTTTTCCTTCTGATTCTCCGATACAATAATGATACTGTGAATAATTATGCATCCCCATTGCTTAGCTGTCACTCGTACATGTGATATTTGTTTTCCCGTTCCTGAGTTATTTCACTTGGGACAATGGTCTCAAATTCCATACCGAGTGCTACAAAAGACATTATTTCATTCTTTTGTACATATATGTAGTGTTCCGTGATATTTTGAAGGCATGTTTTCTTTATCCATTCATCAGTTGCTGGGCATTTAGGTTGGTTTCATATCCTTGCAATTGTGATTATGCTATGATAAACATAAAAGTGCAGGCGTCTTTTTTAATGAAATGACTTATTTTCCTTTGGGTAGATCCCCAGGAGTGGGATCTAAATGGTAGATCTACTTTTATTTCTTTGAGAAATCATCATACTGTTGTTCATAGACATTGTACTAATTTACATTCATATCAACAGTGGATACGCATTCTCTTTTTACTGCATCTATGCCAACATCTATTGTTTTTTGACTTTCTAATAATATCCATTCTGACAGGGTACCAGTACCATGCAGTCTTGCTCATTGCAGACTTATAGTAAAATGAGAAGTCTGGTAATGTAATATCTCCATATTTGTTTTTATTTCTTAGAATTGGATTGGCTATTCTTTTTTTTTTGTTGTTGTTGTTGTTGTTTCACATGAAATGAAGTACTATTTTTTTCAAGTTCATCAAAGTATGACATTGATGGACTTGAAGAACATTCTTTTTAGTAAAGTATCACCAGAATGGAAAAACAAGTATCCAATATACTAAATATTAATATGAAAACAATAGAAAAACAACTACACCCCCACTTGAGAGAAAAACACAATTAAATTCAAGTTGAGGGAGCGGAGAGGTGACAAAGAGGAAAGGGGAGTAGGAGGGGGATTTGTAAATTCTAACCTTCTGGGCACAATAAATAGGTATACAGCACATCCCCTGGGTGAAATGCTCAACTACAACTTGAACTTTGCCTAACCAAGGCAAACAATATAATCTAATCATTTGTACCCTCCTATTAGTCTGAAATAAAAAAAAACTAAGTACCAACATATTTAGTTCTAAATTGATCCTCATTTGCCAAGTGTAAAACTACTGAAATATATATTATCCACCATGCATGTGCTTGCTCTTCCAAAATTTTCATAAAAGCATTTGACAATACAAAATCTTCATCTCTTTTTGGTTTTAGATACCATATTCACAGTGTCATGCAGTTCACATATAAATTGTGAATAAAGTATAAATATTCAACCTCTACACATTTACAAAACTTTACCACCTCTTCCCCTCTCTTTTAGGCTATAGTGTTTCCAATCACCCCACTTAGTGTGATTGTACATACAAAATTCTGCACCTGTGACAACTTGCAAAAATCATGTGTTGGTATGCACTAAGAATAAGAATTTTCATGAGCTATGCATGATATTTTTTCAAAAGTAATACAAATCTGAGAGGCTGTGGGAAAAGCCTACTATTTGCCCATAATAGTCTGTCAGAGAAACATACAATTTGGTCTTTCTTCATATCCTGTAAGTACCATTTTCAGGATGTGATTTTTTTGTCAAAGATAAGATATCAAGTATAAATTCATGCTGTCATTTCTCATCAATATTCTGCAAGGGTTTTCCTCCTTGAAGAATCACTGTCACTTTTCACATTTTAACACCAAGCCATCAACTTTTTTACAAACCCAATCACATCAGGAACTTCTTCATTTGCATGTGTCAAAAGGAAGATGTAAAAGATATATATTTCATGCCATAATAACATTCTACAAATTTCATAATGAAATTCTGCAACTTTTGGAGATATTTCTTTCCTCTGATTGATCCAATGTTGGGTCATTCACATACTTAAGTTTGATGCTTTGTGGTTTGTTTTCCATTTGGGGGTCAAATAATGTCTTTTACTATAGCATCTCTATATCTGAAGGATACTTTAGATGTATTTAATTCTTTACTTGTTCTATCAAAAAATATTTAACTTAAAATTTAAATGTTTAGGCTGAATATTAAGAGATAAATCAGGGCAGCACCCGTAGCTCAGTGGGTAGGGCGCCAGCCACATACACCCAGGTTGGCGGATTCAAACTCAGCATGGGTCAGCTAAACAGTAATGACAACTGCAACAAAAAAATAGCTGGGTGTTATGGCAGGCACATGTCCCAGCTACTTGGGAGGCTGAGGCAAGAGAATTGCTGAAGCCCAAGAATGGGAGGTTGCTGTGAGAATTGACACCACGGCACTCTACCAAGGACAAAAGAGTGAGACTCTGTCTCAAAAAAAAAAAAATGAATCAAAAGTCAAAATGATTGTAATTGCAACCTATTTAACCTAACATGAAATCCCAGTTTGAAAAAACATGTGTGCCTCGTGAAAATCTTCAGAGGTGCTAGAATCTAATCATCTGAAGAGATATATATGTGGTTTGACAAATAAGTTCAAAAACACATTCTAGAAAAATTGCTACATGTCTCATTGTTGTTTATCACTGTGGTCACCTCCAGCATCCTTGCCTTGGGAAGCTATGCACTCACCCCAGCACTTAGTTCACCCTCAAAACAACTGTGGAACTTATCTTCTAGAATGATCATCAGAACTGTTGTCATATTACTTTTGATGTCCTGAATGTCATCAAAATGTCTTTCTTTCAATACTTCCTTTACCTTTGGATAAAGAAAAAAGTCGCTGGGGGGCCAGATTAGGTAAGTAGGAAGGTAGGTCCAATACAGTCATTGGTTACTGGCAAACACTTCCTCACAGACAACGCTATGTGAACTGCTGTTATTATCATGATTCAAGAGCCCTGAACAGTTGGCCAAGATTTTCAAGTAAGAGTTTCCTTTTTCTCACTGCTGTGTGTTTGGTCTGCTATGACTGTTACAGCCAACAATTTTAATGAACAATTTGATGAACTTTTTTGCTGTTTTTGTCAGTTCTGCTCATTACTGGACCCCTTCTCCTTTCTTCATCAGTGATGCTTTCTTTCCCATTAGAACTATGTTTAACCACTTTTACCCTGCCATTTTCTTCATGGCATTATCCCCATAAACTTGGACTAAAATGTTCCTGACTTTACTTCCATTCTTGCAAAGTTTAATAAAAATGTAATGTTTGTTCATTATTCTAATTCAAGCTCCAACATTCTCTTTATAGCACACAGAAACACCCAATAATGACCACCACTCAGCAAAACATTGCCTCACATTGAGACACTGATTATACCAAGGTTCTGAAACTTTATCGAGCTCTTGTACAGTGCTGCCAACTTAAGCATACAATGGCAAGTTCATAAACTTAACTGTCAAATCTCTTACAATTGGGTACAATGTACACTTCTTTTATTGTTGTTGTTATTGCAGTTGTTTAGCTAGTCTAGGACTGGATTCAAACCTGCCATCCTTGGTGTTTGTGGCTGGCTCTGTAACCACTGTGCTACGGGCACTGAATATTAACCAATAAGGGGCCATGTAGACTTGGCATATAAACCAGGATTATTGTGAATGTTCACATAAGCACATCAAGGTTACAGCTGAAGTGTGGCATGTAAGAAGTAGGTCTTATTAGTTTCCTATTGCTATTGTAATAGATTATGTTTTAAAACAACATAAATTTATTCTCTTATAGTTTTAAATGTTAGAAATCTGAATTCCATTTCACTGGCTAAAGTCAAGGTGTCAGCAAGATTAGTTCCTCCTGGAGGCTCTGAGAATCCTTATTATCTTTTTTAGTTTTTAGAGCTATGGTCTCATAGACATTGGCTCATGGTGTGTGTCTCCATCTTCAAATCCAGCGGCACAGTTATCTTCAAATCTCTCGGTTTCCATGATCACATTACTGTATCTCTCTAATGTCTTGCCTCCCTCTTATAAAGTCCCCTGTGATCACATTAAACCCACCTAGTTGATCCAAAATAACATTCCCTTTTCAAGATTTTTTTTTTAAAGTTTACATTCTAGTTCTTCCACTTTCTTTTTTTTTTTTTTGTAAGACAGAATTTATTCACAGAAAAGAAAGAAAAGAATACAGAAAACATTAAGGCATCTGTTAGAGGGAGAAAATTCTAGTGGGGAGAGAGAAGCTCTCTCCGTTTCTCTCCCAGTCT
>CAUYON010149919.1:0-14469 GCA_963573935.1 Arctocebus calabarensis
TAGCCTGAGCAAGAGGGAGACCCATCCCTAAAAAATAGCCAGGTGGCATCTGTAGTCCCAGATACGTGGAGGTTGAGGCAAGAGGATTATTTGAGCCGAGGTGTTTGGGGTTGCTGTGAGCTATTATGCCATGGCACTCTATTGAGGGCCACAAAGTGAGACTCTGTCTCCAAAAAAAAAAAAAAAAAGAAAGAAAAAGCAAAAAATTCTTTAGTATTAGATTCAACAGAAATATGTTCCCGTCAATTTTCTGAAAAATTGACAGGAAATTTGTAGACACTTATTCTATTATTCTTACATTGTGTGGACTAGAACCATTCCACAATATACAATGAATAAATGATTCCTCTCAAAATGAGCTCTCAGAGAATTTTCCTGCTTTGTAAACCCATAACAATAATACAAAAATAATTATTAAGTACATACTGAGTACTTACCACATGCCAAATACCATTCTAAGAGTACCTATTGACTCATTTAAGCCTCAAAAAAGCTATTAATTACTGTTATTATCCCCTACTTTATAGCTAAGGAAGCTGAAGTACAGAGAAGTAACTTGTTCCAACTCATACTTTCGTTAAGTGCTGGAGATCAAGGTTCTAACCTCTCTAGTCTAGCTCTAGATTATCTTCTTCACCACCATAGAATACCACCCACTTTATTGCCCAGGCAGAGGTCTTCCTCTAACTTAAATTGTGCCCTTTTTCTAATTCTCTGAAAAGTAAGATTAGTTTTCCCCCTCTCTCTCTCAGTGAGAATTGAGTCTTGTCAAAATTAAACAAGGTTCAGGGCTAACTTTAGGGTTCAAATATACTGAAGAGGTAAGATAATCTCCATTTCCAAGAGCTCTACTTTCTCCATGCCTGCCCCCAAACTACTTCAGTCATTAGAATCCAAGTGGGGCCCTTGGAGGACTTCTAGAACTCATCCTTAAGGGAAGAATGGGGGGCACCAGTTTCAAGGATATAAGTTCAGTGCTTAAGGGCAATGGTGATCCTTAAACCACTACTAATTATGAGATTGTTGTCCGGCCTAGCTTCCATAGATTTACACCTAAATCCTAAAGGAAGATTTTCTATGAGTAAAAACAGAAAGAGGTGATTTATTTAAAACTGAGAGACTTGGAACATAGGTGATACAGGACCACACAAGAGAAAAGAGTCCTCCTGCCTTCTGGAAAGAGCTCCAGAAGTTGGTGTAGGCTTGCCACCAATGCTCTAGGAAAGTGATGGGGGCAGCCCCTTCAGCCCACAGAGGAGTCCCGCGTAAGAGGCAATGGGCATATTAGGTGCTTCATGGAGAGATGATTGCATCAGCGTCAGACAGAGGATGGTGAAAATGGATGTGATTCCCAGAAGCTGAGAAGTCAGTGAGCATATAGGAAATATTTTCATGCCAACTCTTCAAATAGTAGGGAGGGACTTGAAGAAAGGTTCATAATTCAACAGATTGGAGAGTCTGTCAGGCTCAGTGTGTGTTGGCTATTAGAACCTATCAAGGAGACATAGCCTGAAAAATAACAAATTGAACTCCCAAATGTTTTTCTTAAGGATTTGAAGTTTGTCTTTGCTTAATCACTGAACAAATAACTATTAAGGAAACACTCAGCCAAGGTTTCATTTTTCTTTCTTTCTTTTTTTTTTTTTTAGAGACAGAGTCTCACTTTGTTGCCCTCGGTAGAGTGCAGTGGCGTCACAGCTCACAGCAACCTCCAACTCTTGGGCTCAGGTGACTCTCCTGCCTCAGCCTCATGAGTAGCTGGGACTACAGGTGCCTGCCACAACGCCTGGCCATTTTTTTGTTGTTGTTGCAGTTTGGCCGGGACCAAGCTTGAACCCGCCACCCTCGGTATATAGGCCAGCACCCTATTCACTGAGCCAGAGGCGCCGCCCCTTTTCTTTTCTTTTCTTTTTTTTGAGACAGAGTCTAACTCTGTCACGTTCACTAGAGTGTCATAGCTCACAGCAACCTCCAACTTGTGGGCTTAAGCAATTCTCTTGCCTCAGCCTCCTGAGTAGTTGGGACTACAGGCGCCTGCCACAACACCCGCCTATTTTTTGTTGCAGTTGCCACTGCTGTTTTTTTTTTAGCTGGCCAGGGCCAGGTTTGAACCTTGGAATATGGGGCCGGCGCCCTATCCACTGAGCCACAGGTGCCACCCTAAAATTTCATTTTTCATTGTTTTATTCTTTAATAATTATAGAGTCATGGGAAGTTTAAAAGATCATACGAAGGGGGCTTATGTACCTTTCCCCAGTTTCCCTGAATGAAGACATCTTAATAACTATATTATACTTTCAAAACCAGTAAATGAATATAGGTACAATCCATAAATCTCCAGATTTTTTTTGTCTTTAAAGACAGGGTACTTTAGCTCGGCTCCCGTAACTCAGCAGTTAAGGCACCCGTCACATACACCAGGGCTAGCAGGTTTGAACCCAGCCCATGCCTGCCAAACAACAATGACACCTACAACAAAAAAATAGCAGGGCATTGTGGTGGGTGCCTGTAGTCCCAGCTATTTGGGAGGCTGAGGCAAGAGAATCACTTAAGCTCAAGAATTTGAGGTTGCTAAGAGCTGTGATGCTACAGCACTCCACTGAGGGCAACATAGTAAGAACTCTGTCTCTAAAGAAAAAAAAAGATAGGGTATCTCTCTGTCATGAGGCTGGAGTGCAGTGGTATCTTATAGCTTACTATAGCCTTGAACTTCTAGGCTCAAGTGATCCTCCTGCCTCAGCCTCCCAAATAGCTGAGCCTACAGACATGTGTCACTATGCACAGCTAATCTCTATTTCTTTTTTTCTTTGTTTTTTTTTTTCTTAGAGACAGAATCTCACTCTGCCACCCTTGGGTAGAGTGCTGTGGTGTCACAGCTCACAGCAACCCCCAGCTCTTGGGCTTAGGCTGAGGTAAGGCTCCAGCTCTTGCCTTAGCCTCCCAAGGAGCTGGGACTACAGGTACCCGCCACAATGCCTGGCTATGTTTTTGCAGTTTGGCTGGGCTGGGCTCAAAGCCGCCACCCTCAGTAAATGGGGCCAGTGCCTTTACTGAGCCATAGGTGCTGCCCGTTTTTTTTTTTTTTTTTTTTTAAAGATATGGGGTCTTGCTGTGTTTCCCAGGTTGGTCACAAACTCCTGGCCTCAAGCAATCCTCTTGCCTTGGCTTCCCAAAGTGCAGGGCTTCGAGAGGTAAGCCACTGTGCTTGCCAGATACTGCCACTTTTACACACACTTGTATGTATCTAAAGCTCTATGCAATTTTATCATGTGTAGATTCATATAGTCTCCTTCCCCCCAATCAAGATACAAAACTGTTTTTTTTACATTCTGTACAATTAGCTTTTTTTTTTTTTTTTTTTTTGTAGAGACAGAGTCTCACTTTATCACCCTCAGTAGAGTGCCGTGGCGTCACACAGCTCACAGCAACCTCCAGCTCCTGGGCTTAGGCGATTCTCTTGCCTCAGCTTCCCCAGTAGCTGGGACTACAGGCACCCGCCACAATGCCCAGCTATTTTTTTGTTTTGCAGTTCAGCAGGGGCCGGGTTTGACCCCGCCACCCTCGGTACATGGGGCTGGCGCCCTACTTGCTGAGCAGGCACCGCTCAAGATACAAAACTGTTTTATCACCATAAATGTTTCCCTAGCCACTCCTTTATTGCAGCTGTTCCCTTCCCCCTCCACTTTCTCTTTTTGTTCCTAATCCCCGGCACCCACTTATTTGTTCTTCATCTCTGCAATTTTGTCATTTTGAGTTACAGAAATGGAATCATATAGTATGTAACCTTTTGAGATTGGCTTTTTTCACTCAGTATGATTTCAAGAGTTTCTATATTAGGGAATACAAGTTATTATAATTTTATATTTGTCATGGGATAAAATATTAAAATGTCCACCTTCCCAGATACACCTAAGGACTGGTATTATTTCTGACTTATATTGGCATTTTTATATTACTTTATAACTTCTGAGTTTTACTTATAAACATAAATAATGGTTAAATGTTAACTAACCACTACATACTGGAATGCCTCAAGGCAAGTGTTCAAAGGTTACATTTCATCCAAACAATAGTGTATGTGTGTGTGTGCGTGGTGTTCTTTTCAGATAAAAGTGTTTTAGGATAATCTCTTAGGCAAATTATAACAAAAACATTAAGGAAGATAAAATGTTACAAAATTTCTAAACTAAATTATGTGAAACTGCATATAGCAATCAACAAATAGGGAAAATGTACCCTTTTCACCATTGAGAAGCCAGGCATGGTGGCTCAGGCCTATAATCCTAGCACTCTGGGAGGCTGAGGCAGGAGGATCATTTGAACCCAGGAGTTTGAGGTTGCTGTGAGCTAGGCTGATGCTATGGCACTTAGCCTGGGCAGCAGAGTGAGACTCTGTCTTAAAAAAAAAAAAAAAAGGCTTGGCACCCGTGGCTCAGCTGGCTAAGGCGCCAGCCACATACGCCTAAGCTGGCGGGTTCGAATCCAGCCCAGGCCCGCCAAACAACAACAAAAAATGACAGTTGCAACCAAAAAAAAAAAAAAAAAAAAAAATGGCCAGGCGTGGTGGACGGCTGTAGTTCCAGCTACTTGGGAGGCCGAGGCAGGAGACTCACTTGAGCCCAGGAATTGGAGGTTGCTGTGAGCTGTTATGCCTCAGCACTCTATCCAGGGTGACAGCTTGAGGCTCTGTCTCAAAAAAAAAAAAAAAAAAAAAAAAAGTAGTACATGGAACATAAAGCTGCCACGTCAAGCCAGATCACATATGTGATATCTGATTACAGAAACTCAAACTTCTGCTGAGATTATAGAAGGCGCTGGCTCTTCTATGTCACGTAGGCTATGGCAGCAGATATGGTTCTAAAAGTGGTCCTTGAAGAATTAAACTCTGTGCTACCTACTCAGTCCATAAAAAGTTCTTTGAATTTAGGACCAAGGGGCAGGATAAAGGGAAAGGTTTCATCTTTGTTTTCTGTTGTAAACTGTCTCCTTATATCTAGATTTCTGTATTAAAACCAGACTTTATGCTCGGCGCCTGTGGCTCAAGCAGCTAAGGTACCAGCCACATACTCCTGAGCTGGTAGGTTCAACTCCAGCCCAGGCCGACCAAACAATGACAGCTGCAACCAAAAAATAGGCCGGTGCCTGTAGTCCAGCTACTTGGGAGGCGGAGGCAGGAGAATGTCTTGAGCCCAGGAGTTGGAGGTTGCTGTGAGGGCAACAGCTTGAGGCTCTGTCCCAAAAAGAAAAAAAAATAAATAAATAAAAAATAAAATCAGACTTTTAAGTTTTTAGAAAATATATAGTTTTGTTAATTTCAGTCAGGTACACTGTCTTTATATTGTTGACTTCTCACAATTATCATTAATATGGATGAGTTTTAGACAGACTTCACATTTATTTTCTAATATTGAAATGTGTTAGTCATCTGAAGGCATGCAGATAAGACAGACATAACTTTTTTTTTTTTTAAATAAAGAAATTATAGGCTCGGCACCTGTGGCACAGTTGGCTAAGGTGCCAGCCACGTACACCTGAGCTGGCAGGTTCAAATCCAGCCTGGGCCTGCCAAACAACAATGATGGCTGCAACCAAAAAATGGCGGGGCATTGTGGCGGGCGCCTGTGGTCCCAGCTACTTTGGAGGCAGAGGCAAGAGACTCACTGGAGCCCAGGAATTGGAGGTTGCTGTGAGCTGTGATGCCACAGCACTCTATCTGGGGTGACAGCTTGAGGCTGTCTCAAATAAATAAATAAATAATAAATGGGTACAATCTTTTGGAATCATTCTGGCAATATTTATCAAATTTGAGATGTTTGTCCTTTGTTCTGATATTCTACTTCTAGGAATCTGTTCAAGTGTAATCATATGTATGCAAAGATGTTCCTACGTACATGTTTTCTGTGACAGTGTTAGTTACACTAAATAATTAGAAACAATGTAAATTTCTACTATTTTGGAAAAGGTTAATTTATGAAAGTATAAAATACTATGCAGTATTAAAAATAATTAGATTAAAACTACTGTAATGAAAAAGTACCCAGGATTTATAGGTGAAAAAAGGAAATAGAAATGGCAAAGTTGGGCAGCACCTGTGGCTCAAGAGAGTAGGGTATCAGCCCCATATGCCGGAGGTGGTGGGTTCAAACCTAGCCCAGGCCCAAAACTGCCAAAAATAAATAAATAAATAAAAAATAAAAGAAATGGCAAAGTTTTGGAAGGATATACAAAATATTGTTATGGTTATCATGGGCAGGGTATGGTTTGGGAAGAAAAATAACTATAACTTTTAAATATTTTATAACTTGAATTTTTCAGAATGAGTATCTATGATTATAGTACTTGTGTAACTAAAAAACATTTAAGAAAATTTCATCAACAGAATATATTTCAAATACAGAAATAGCATGCAGATACTGCTTATCTTGCTGATATTTTAAATTTCTCTCTGGCAACATACGGTAGCAATGCAATTTAACAAAATATGTTTGACAGGTTGGAAAGATTGATGTTAGATACATTACTACAAAGATGATCTCACAAGGGGCGGCACCTGTGGCTCAGCGATTAGGGCGCCGGCCCCATATGCTGAAGGTGGCGGGTTCAAACCCAGCCTTGGCCGAACTGCAAAACAGAAAAATAGCCGGGCGTTGTGGCGGGCGCCTGTAGTCCCAGCTACTTGGGAGGCTGAGGCAAGGGAATCACCAAAGCCCAGGAGGTGGAGGTTGCTGTGAGCAGTGTGACGCCATTGCACTCTACTGAGGGCAATGAAGTGAGACTCTGTCTTTACAAAAAAAAAATGATCTCACAAAATTAGACATCCTAGCTATTTGAAAATTGTTTAAGAAAAAAGACACAAAGGGCAGGGCAAAGTGGCTCATGCCTGTAATTCTAGCACTCTGGGAGGCCCAGAGGGCAGGATTGCTCTCACCCAAAGAGTTTGAGGCTGCTGTGAGCTATGATAAGGCCAGGATGGGTACTCTACGCCAGGGTGACAGAGTGAGACTCTGTCCTAAAGAAAAAAAAAAAAAAAAGGAAAGAAAAAAAAAAAGAAACAAACGGTTAGAAATCCACTGAACAGTGAAGGCTGGAACCTGATTCTCTTGTGTATTCCTGTAATGCCTGGGACATAGTAGATACTCAGTAAATACTCAACGATGGATGAATACACAGGTTAATTCTTTCTTTCTTCTTCTTTTTTTGCTGCGAGCTTTTCAAATGAGACCAGGGAGAGGATGGGGAGCCCCGTCTTGCTACTTAGGCAGTTAAGAATTTGTTAAGCACAGCGTTTAGTGGTTTACGTTTTGGTAATGTGTGAATTGAAAAATCATTCAATTTCACAACCAGACTATAAAAGGGAAAAAAACAAACCTGTTATCATTAGTGGTGTGCATATATACAATACATATACGTGTAAATATATAATTTGCTCAGACTAGAGGAAAGGGCTGTTTGTTGTGCAAACGTTTCCTGGCTGTGAAGGGGGGGGGTAACTCCCTGTATTCGTGACTGCATTTTCATCTGAAAAACAGGAATAATCCCTTCCTCAGAGTCCCCACCCCCAAGGGAATGAGTAAACTTTTATAAAATGCTGGCACTAAAATGGCCAGTCTATAGTTGTGAAATGAATGTTTCACATAAACTCAATACCAGGCGGTCAGGTTGAGGTCGAAAAGCACGGAGACTAAAACTATAAAAATTCAAATGTTCTCCAGTCCGGACAATCTCTTTCCCGCCATGCATCGTCCCTGGTACCCCTATGCGACCGGTGCGGTCCCGGGGGTCGACTCCGAGCGCAGGGCGGTGGACCGGCGTCCCCTCCGGGTCTCGACCACGAGCTTCCTGGGGCTGCAAGAGCCGCGGCTCCGAAGCCCACAGCCAGCCTCTGGCCCGCGCACCCCGGGGCAATCTCACCTCGAAATCAGGCTTCTCGCGGGACTTTCCTACCTACTCTGGGGAGCCAGGACCCCAAGGCTTTTCCTGCCAGCAGAGTGAGGTGTTCAAGCCTGGCTGCCCCGTCCGCGAAGCCGGAAGGCCCGCCGGGCCGCGGGAGGGCGGGCGGGGCGGTCCGCGGAGCGAGAAGCACAAGGAGCGCGCTCCCGCGAACGCAGGCGGAAAGCTGGGGGTCGCGCACGCGCGCCGGGACGGGGCGCGGGAGGCGGGGCCTTTCGGCGACGGCGGGAAGAGGGCGCCCTGGAGCCGAGTCGGAGGCCGCCTGCGAGTGGGGCGAGCGTAGGGGCGTGCCCCGAGGAAGGGCGCGACGCCGAGGGGCGGAGCCAGGCGAGGCGGGAACGCGCCCGCGGGGAGGGGAAGGCGGGGGCGCGGCGGTGGCGGGAGCGTGCCCGGTCCCCGCCCCTGTTTCCCACTCTCTTTCCACCTCCGACCTGCCGGGGCTCGGGAGAGGCGCCGCTCGCCTGTCCCCGGAGCCGCCCTGCTGCCACCACCCGCACTCTCCGCTCGCGGTGAGCCCGTCAGTCCCTGTACTGTGCGCTCCTCCATCTGGGCCATGGATGGGTAAGTGCTCGGCGGCGCGGCGGCTGCCCCGGGCTGCACTGGCCCTCCTTCCTCCAGGGTCTTGGCGGGACGCGCCGGGGTAGGGAGCCGGGCGCCTGCGGCCGGAGAAGCTGCCCCGGCGGAGCCCGACGGCGGGTTTCCGGGCGTCTGGGCGGGGATCCCCGCATCGCGGAGGCGCCGTCCGCCTCAGCTTCTCCTTTGCGTTTGGTCTGTAATGTCCGCCCCTTCACAGCCTTAACGCCGCACACCGCGAAGTGTAGGAGAGCCGGGTCGGACGGCCGGCGCCGGGGTCTGCCCTGCGCGCCCGGAGTGCGGGGAGCCCGGCGAGCCCGGCTCGGCCTTCCGACACTTCCTCTCAGAAAATGGTGCGCGGCGCTGGGGGAAGCAGAGGCGGCGTTCGGGGCGGGCGTCCCCCGCTGGGGGAGTTGCTGTTTATCGGAGAGGTGGGGCGAGCCGTGGAGCTTTCCCGGGCGGCGAGCGAGTGGCCGCGGAGTGGCGACCGGCGAGTGCACGCGTCGGTGCACGTCTGGGCGGCGACCTGATCTGCAGCCGCGGCCCTAGGCGGGGACCGGCGCTGCCGGGGACTGACCCAGGGCTCCTGACTTGTACTGTGAGATATGTTAACGATTTCTGTACGCCAGGCGTCAGGACTTAGTGACCCTGGGCGCTTTCTCCTTACCACTGTCTCCCCCGCAAAGAAACTTAGTGAATTTGCTGTTTATGTAAAGTATTGTATACGTGCAATTTTCGGGGAGATTTCAAATGCTCAAAAATTTAATGGGGTCCATGATTAAGATAAAAATATTTAGAATCACCTATAGAAATAGTTCTTTGGGGACCCAGGGATGTAAGGTGGGGGACCAGACATATTTTAGTAATTAAAGAAACAGTTGTTTTAGGATCTTGGTTGAAGTATGTGTACGTGAAGGTTTTTTTTTTTTTTTAACTTGCCCAGCTTTATTAGAGACTACAAGTCCATTTATTCCCTTTATGCATTTGAGGATTTTTTTTAACCTGCTTTTAGGGACGAGATTTCTGGTTGTAGAATATATGGAACTTGCTTGAACAGTAAAAGCTGCTTACATGTTGCCATGAAGTTGATGGTTTTTGTCGTGGTGTGTAAAGAGGATGGAATTTTCCAACAGTTTTTGCTCTCATTGGGAGTCTTTTACTTTAGTTTTACAGTGTTATGTGTATATGATAGACGGGATTAACTCATTTGAATGCAGATTGCGCACTGCTATACAGAACAAAGTACAGTTTTAGGTCTAATTTAGATAGTGATCTTTTAAAAAAATTTCTACCTAAAAAATTTTTTTTACTAATCTTACATTCTGATAGGTCGTGATGTTATTTAAAATGTTGTTCTTACAATATTGAAGCTTCTCTAAGAATGTTGTTGAAGTCTTACTGTACATTAATTACCTTATTCATTTACATTTTATATGTGTGCAAAATTTTGTAATCTTAGTGGTTTGTGTTATGTCAATATTTCAATTGAGAAAGAGTGAAATTAGTATTTCATTATGTATAGGTTATTGTCATTAGAAGATTTGACTTAAATATGGAAGCAGGCTAGCTTTTTGTGTCATAAAATTTATAGTTAAAATAAAGAAGACTCTTGTCTTGGCTGTTACACTCTTGGATGACTATGAAGTGCAGACTTTTTGATTGTGTTTTAGTGGTTTTAAAGCTAAGAATGAGTTTTTTGGTATAGAATGAGTTTATTCATACAGATGCTGAAAGGTAAGTTTATTTGGAAGTTCAAGTGGGAGCATGATTTGTTCTTTGCATCTGGACAATAACCATAATAATGCACAATCTTTTTATGCAGAAGACATCAGTTACTTATCACTTTAAAATTTTAGACAAATGAATGTCAAGTTTCAGAAGTTAGGGAAATTAAATAGCTACATGGCTATTGTTTCAAACAATTCAGTTTGCATTATTGACCCATCTAGAGTTACATTTTTGTTTGCATTTATAAAGTAACAATGACATCCAGGTTATTAACAATATGTAGCAATTATTTGTAGCTTTCTTTTAGGAGATAAGCTATTTGAAAACTGTTTCTTTGGAGTTAGAGGAGATGAAGGTTTGTTAAGGCAGGAAGGTTTTTGTGGCAGGAGGTTACTTGGGTTTGTACACGTTGGCCTCAAAAGGTGTGGTTTCAAATACAGTGAATTTTTGCCTCCAGGAGACTAATTAAATTTCTGCATTTTCCCAGTGCCTGTAAGAGGTCTTTTTTCCTTATTTTGGATAGTTAAAAAACAAACCACAAACCACGAGTCAACATATCTTTCCAGTTCCTCCTCAAATCCCAACTGTCTTTTGTGTGTGTATATGTTCACTTCCTCCTGAAAGATAAATTATAAACACAGTTTTTACATGGTAGAGTTTTTAAAAAAGCAACTCTTTGAAAATTCTGATGTCTGAAATTTGGTGTTTGTATTTATTTTAGTTCTGAGAGACTGTCTTCCCTATATTTTGGTGAGCAATTTGGGTGGTAAATGCAGATTTGCAAGATGCCTTCTATTTCTATAAAATGCAAGCACTGGTTTTGTTTCATTTAAAATCTTAGATATGATAATTCATGCCAGTGATTTTAAAGAAAGAATTTGGTGATTTTAAGTTTTGGTTTATATTTGTTATATAAAAGTAAATGGATGAAAACATTATCATTTTATTGAAGCACAATTATGTTTTTCTAAATACTAATTATTTTTTACATTGCTATTAAGGTTTTGCTTTTACACTCTCTGGTTGCTACACTGTCCCATCATTTTCTTTGCATTAACATTTCACAACTCATCACATTCTTTATTTTTTATTATTTGTTATTGTAGTTTTTTCTTTAATCTTATTATCTCTGTCTTTTAAAAACTTGTTCTCTAACTTTGTTTTCCATTTTCTCTTTTTACTTTTTCCATACAGTGTTGTTACAGATCTTATAGCAGTCGGTTTAAAGGTAGGAATCTTTTACTCTCCTTTCATTAGCATTTTTATATCTTAGTTTTGGCATTTTTCCCCCCAGTGGTGAAGCCCTCTCACCTGTTCTTAAAATTATTTGCTTTTACTGTGTGATAAAAATTTTTTTTAGCTCCAAAAGAAGCAGAACTGTAGCTAATTTTGTATTTTATATATTTACAAGGAGCAACTATAGTATCATATATATAAAATGTGAACAAAAGTTTCACTTAATCAAGATGTTTTTTGTTTTTGTTTTAGCAGTTTAACCTAGGCCCTGACCTGATTTATCTTATATTGTGCTCTAAATTCTTATTTCTTCTTCCATGGATGTGCTTATAAGTAATGAAATAATAGCAGCTAATATTTTTTCAGTGGCTATTATATGCCACTTGCTTTGTGCATATTTTCACTAATCCTTATAACAATTCTTCAAGGTAGGTAATTCATATTTTAGTGTACAAGATGTGGTATGCTAGTGTTCAAACTCTTGTCTTCCTGGTTACAAAGTCTGACTTTTTTTTCATTATACCTAACTGCCAGTAATGAGGGTTCTGTCTGTAATATGAACAGCCAGAGAGCTGTTTTATGTTTTATAATGATTCTTAATCATTTCAGTTTTTATCAAATGTTTTGTTTATTATATGAGGCTTTTAAAATATAACTGAGTGTTTTGAGGTTGCCTTTAGTAATTTAGTATTTGATGTAGCTGAATTGAGAAAGTAGTTTTAGAGACCACTTACAAGTTCAGATTACCATAGGAAGAAATAGTTCATTTTTCTTTTATACATATTTTACATATTACAGATTGACTTATGTAAAATGTACCATCACTTTCTGTCCTTATTGTTACGTCATCCCTTCTTGTTAATAATGTCAGTGTTTCTGCTTCATTTACATTTATTGGATAAAATTGTGTTGCTCATAGTCTCAAAACACCTTAAAAATAGTAAATATAGCAGACAGCACTTGACACTAAGAAATAGATGTCTAAGACTAGTATAATTTGGGATTATTTTATACTGTCTTTTGTTGTTTTGTGGCAATGGCCTGCTTTGGCAAACTTTAAACATATTTATGAGTTGAAAGTAAGCTGAGTGGCCCCTTTTGGTGAAATATGCCCCCTTTTTGGGTAGATATTTAAGTCAGTTACTGATTTGGGAATTGTACTTGGAGATTGGAAACTGCAGCCTCAACTATAACTAGGATCGCTTTTGTGTCTCTTAAAGTTTAGGTGCATGTGAGAGAAGAGTTATTTAAAGTGGATATTGTTCTGGTCAATAAAACTCTAGAAATGTAATTTGTAATTCTAGAGTTTTATCTGGCAAAGTCGAATCTGTGAGGCATTTTAAAAATTTACCATTTAGGAGTTAAGGAATTATGCTTGAAGACTGTCATGTCTGTTTTATTGTGGAGAAAAATGTCTTGATAAATGAAAGAAAATTTAAATGTTAGGCATGGGAATCATATTTAAATATGAGATTTGGTTTTCTCACTACCTGTTTTGTAGCACGCACTTTGAAAACAAAGATCAGCTCATACTCTGAAGAGACAATAACTTGATTAGTTGACTCAGTGGGCAGTCAGTGCTTTTATAGACTTAAATCCTGGGAATGTAAAATCATGTATTCTATCTGGAGAAGTTTCTCATAAGATTGTTCTTTCTTGGATCCCATCCAAGGAAGCTTAGTTACCAAATAGATACTAATAGGCTCTTAAGGCTCATATTTCATGTAGATTGTATGAGCGATAAGCCAACAGTTAGTTACTTCCTCTCTTTGCTCTCTGAATACGATGACATAACAAATGATTTTAGCCAATGGCAAGAGTGGATTTCAGGTTAAGTTCCATAAGTTGCTTTCCAAAAAACAATATAGGCTTTAAAAAAAAAGAATTGAAAATACTCTTTAGTGTAAAACTTGTGGTTTTAGAGAAGGAAAAAAAGAAGAGGGTTTTTTTTTTTTGCAGTTTTGGCCAGGGCCAGGCTTGAACCTGCCACTCCCAGTATATGGGGCTGGCGCCCTACTCCTTGAGCTATAGGCGCAGCCCAAAAGAAGAGGTTTTTTAAGAAATTGTGTGGTTCGCTAGAATGTGTCATGAGGGCAGGATTTTTTGATATTTTCTTCACTGTTATGTTTTCAGTGTCTGGCACATAATAAGCTCTCAGAAATATCTGATGTATGACAAATGAATACCAGATTGTCGCACAGCTAGTTAGGTAGCAGACTTATACTAGAGCCCAAGTCTTGTAATTTTGCTAGTGTGTCTTCTATTTGGTAAATACTGTGGTGGGAAAGAATTTGCTGCATATTTTAGATTGGAATTTTCTTCAGGACGGGCAGACACTTTTGGGCAGTTTTGGGTCCATACTATGTTGTACCTAGTTATATACCTTAGATGTTCTTTGGTGGTATCAATTTTTGAGCTTTGCCAAAATTAAGAAAAATAGCTTTTGGTACTTAGGAAATATTTTATGTCTTCATATAAGTTATTTTTATTTTTATTTTTTTTTGAGACAGAGCCTCAAGCTGTGGCCCTGGGTAGAGTGTCGTGGCATTACAGCTCACAGCAACCTCCAATTCCTGGGCTTAAGCAAGTCTCCTGCCTCTGCCTCCCAAGTAGCTGGGACTACAGGCGCCCGCCACAATGCCCGGCTATTTTTTTTTTTTTTTTTTTGAGACAGAGCCTCAAGCTGTCACCCTGGATAAAGTGCTGTGGCATCACAGCTCACAGCAACCTTCAATTCCTGGGCTCAAGCGAGTCTCCTGCCTCAGCCTCCCAAGTAGCTGGGACTACAGGCGCCCGCCACAACGCCCGGCCATTTTTTGGTTGCAGCCACCATTGTTTGGCGGGCCAGGCTGGATTCGAACCCGCGAGCTCAGGTGTACGTGGCTGGTGCCTTAGCCCATTGAGCCACAGGCGCCAAGCCCGCCCGGCTATTTTTGTTTGGGTTGCAGCCATCATTGTTGGTTGGCGGACCCAGGCTGGATT
>CAUYON010149920.1:0-49974 GCA_963573935.1 Arctocebus calabarensis
CAATAAAGATGGTTCCAGTCCATGAACCCCTGTATCACTCTCCCTCTGGAGAAACCCTAACTGCCCCCTTCTATCATCGCCCGATTCAGCAGGAAGCAGTTAGATCGAGTCTTTGCCCTTTTTCCCTAACAGCAGTTAGAGTTTCTGCTCGGAGGGGGAGAATTGATGCGGGACATTTGGCGCCCTGGCCAGCTCAGCGGAGCTGGCAGACCTGCCGCCTCCTCCTTGGTGGTGTCAGTGCTGCGGCAGCCAGCTGAAGAACCAGCTGCTCGATGACTGGCAAGGAGGGGAACCCCCAACCCCCACCGGAGGCTCCAATAGCCAAAAAGGCTGGACAACTGCGGAGGAGACACCTGTGCCTTGGTGTCTCCTTTACTTTGCACTTGGGACTAAATGTAGAACCCCCTTTTCCTACATGTAGGTCAGTTTCATGTGAATTTCCTGGGCCTCAATTCCATGAATGGACTGTGTCCATTCGTTGATGCATTCATTCACTTTGCCCCGGAGGGGACTGTGTTCGTTCATTGATCCATTCATTCACCTTGCAAATAAATAAATAAATAAATAAAAACCTCTTCTACAAAATAAATAAATAAATAAAAAATAAACAGATGGAAGACTTTCATCTTTTACATGACACTGTTCCAATTGTTGGGGGAATGGGTATATATTATTTTCATAATTAAGAGTGAATGAATATTTACGTATTTAAAAGAAATGGGAAACATAAATTAGCAAGCAGTGAGCAAACCGATGGGAAAATCCTGCGGTTACTCTAGAGTTCTGGGGAAAATCAAGGTCATTCCTGGACTTTTGCTCTGGGATGAGGTGGCCCCCAGCTGGCCCTTCTGCAGGTGCGTCCATCATCTCCTCTTTCTTTGCTCCTTCTCTTATGGGCTTTAATTGCCTGTTGAGTATTTTACCTATAGCCTGAAGTTTAACAGAAGTGAATTAATCAGGTAGTGTCAGTGTTTTGCAATAATGCAGACTGCAGCTATCAAGATACCATTTCCACTCCTTTATGAAAATGACTCCTTAAATGATGGGAGCCATTAACGTGCTATAAGTTTAATTGTTAGAACTTCATTAGAATCAATACTAAAATTGTTTTAGCTGCTACTCGAAAGTCCCTACTTAGAGAATTTATTTGGTGTATCCTAGGAGGCACAGCTATAAAGCAACGAGAATTTTAGTATATATGCTGCCAAAGCAAGCACAAGCAATGAGAATTTTAATTAAACATCTTAGACCTCATACATCTCATTGACACTTATCCCACCAGCCAGGAACCAACATTGTTATTACAGGCAAGCCCAAAGCATTCAGCTTAGGAAATTGCCCCTTGAGTCCATTTAGGAAAAATTAAAAAAAAAAATCAATTTATGTCATGTCTCTTTGGGACTCCAAATGTTATCCACTATATTAAAAATGTGTTTTATTAATTTGAATTCAGCTTCGGGTGATGCAAAGCTCTTCTGGAAATTAATCTACTTTCAAAAGATGAAGACCGACCACTTCCATTCAAGGCTACGGTGCCAGGAGGAGTGAGGAACAAACGGTAACTGGCCTTGGCGTTGGGGGCTAGTGCTTTCTGTTGGATGGGAGAAACCCTACCTGTCTTTACTGGATGACCTCTTAGATGTCCCTGTCCCTGCACGGCTGATGTTGGGTAAGTCTCTGATCACGTTCCACATCTCCCAAGGCTGGGTCTGAATTGGTTTGCACCCTGGGGAAGTGGAGCTTGCACCTTCCCAAAGCTTCATGACTTTCTGCACATCACAAATATGTAGAAGGGGCTAATATTTTTATAAAAGGCTAGAACTGAAAGGCATTTGCAGGCATCTACTGGGGGTAGTTAAAACCTTCATTACGTTTTCCTTATGTAATGGTAGGGATTGATTTGCATGAAACTTCCAAACAAAATCTATTTTTTTAATTTCAGATTAATATGAGGGTACAAATGATTAGGTAATAATGTTTGCACTTGTTAGGTAAAGTCCCTGCAGTTGGGTCCTGCACCCAGGAGGTGTGACATATATTCTGACATTATGCCCATTAGGCGGGAGCACACTGATTCCCCCTCTCTCCTTTCTTCCCCCTCCCCCTAATTTGAATTAAATTTAGTTTTTCTCATGTGTAGGCATGTACTAGTTTGAAAAATATGGACTGCTCCAGAAATTTGCATGTCATCCTTGCTCGGAAACCATACTAATCTTCTTTGTAATGTTCCAATTTTAAGTATATATGCTGCTGAAGTGAGCACACAGATAAAATCTTTTTAACAGGGTGGCTCCTATGGCTCAGTGACGGGTTCAGACTTGGCCTGGCCAAACCGCAACAAAAAAATAGCTGGGTATTGTGGTGGGCGCCTGTAGTCCTAGCTACTTGGGAGGTTGAGGCAAGAGAATTATCTAAGCCCAGGAGTTGGAGGTTGCTGTGAGCTGTGTGATGCCACCACACTCTACAGAGGGCAATAAAGTGAGACTCTATCTCTAAAAAAAAAAAATCTTTTAAACAATTTTTAATGAGAAACTTAAGTTTACTTCTATGAATATAATTTCTATATTAGATTTTATGTTTAAAATGACTCCTTGGAACAATTCCTCAAGACTTTTTAATGATGAACTTGTCAAAGTTTTGTCAGTCAGGGTGATTGACTTTGTTTATATCAGAAGATCATACAATTCTTGAGACCAGTTTTATAACCATTCAAAAATGTACGTTTGAAATTATAGCAAAAGAGACACCAACTGTTCTTCCTTTTGTTTCACTGACAAAGGAAATATTGGCATTTCCTGTGATAAAGGGAACAGGTTTTGAATCCAATGGAATGTTTTGAGATTAAGTATTTCAAAACAAGGGGCTCTAATTTGCAGATGACACATGTTATCTTTGGAGTATGGGGCTGCAGTCTCATCTGAAGACTCAGCAGAAGGAGGACTGTCTTCTAAGCTCACTGTGGGCAGGATGCTTTTTCTGTGGGCTGTTGGAGTGAGGACTTCAGTTCTCGGCTGGCTTTTGGCTGGAGGTTTCCTTCTGTTCCTTGCCACAGGTGTGGATCGGGCAGCTTGCCCCATGGCAGCTGGCTTCCCTCAGAGTAAGGAGGGAAGAGAGGAAAAAGTCCCCAAGATGAAAGATACTAATGTAACATAATTGTGTGAGTGATAATTCTATTGATTCTGTAACAAACAAGTCATTAAGTCTACCCCATATTCAAGGGAAACATCACAAGGGCCTGATTCCCAGGAGGTGAGGGTCATTATTGGCCGTCATAGAAGCCATGCACCCACTTTCCCAAACACCTGCCCTTGCTCCCTTTCTCTGAGGCCTTATCTGGAATGTGAGCTGTTTTCCTCCTCCCTCTAGGATAGGAGCCCTGCTTGCTTGTCGTTAGTATCTCCTTCATATTCACTGAATTGCTCCTTCATTAAACAAGTTTATATCAAGGTGTACAATCTGCCAGATCCCATGCTAGGCACTGGGGAGCCAACAGAAAACAGGCACCATCTGTATGCGCAGAACTTCTTTCCTTCTGAGCTCTTGCCTGGAAGCTTGTGGCTGCTGCATTCCTCTCGGAGGCCAGCTGGTGCCTAGGTGACCCACGAGCACAGCCAGGGCCGAAACACCAGGCCTCCCGTTTGCTGCCCTCCATTAGCCACCTCCAACTGGACCTTCTCCTGATTCTGCCTCCTTCTGGGGCCCGTGCTCCCCTTAATCTGGTTGACACCTCTATTTTTAGCAGCCAAACCCTGTTTCTCTATCCTGAGCCTGCCCAGCTCAGCTCATCCGACCAAGTGATGGAAGCTCTCCATGTGTCAGTTTCCTCCCAGTAATGCCTTGCGTAGTAAACTGAGATAATATAGGAAAGAACTTAGAACGGTGGCTGGCACTAGTAAATGCTTAAAATCTACCCCTTTCCAGGGCAGTGCCTGTGGCTCAGTGAGTAGGGCGCTGGCCCCATATACCGAGGGTGGTGGGTTCAGGCCCGGCCCCAGGCAAACTGCAACAAAAAAATAGTCGGGTGTTGTGGCGGGTGCCTGTGGTCCCAGCTACTCGGGAGGCTGAGGCAAGAGAATCGCCTAAGCCCAAGAGTTGGAGGTTGCTGTGAGCTGTAATACCATAGCTCTCCACCGAGGGTGACAACATGAGACCCTGTCTCTAAAAAAAATCTACCCCTCTCCATATTATTTTTATTATTCTGTGCACCTGTTCAGGCAGCTATGAAATGAGTCAGATTATCACAGACTCCTCCCCATGTGGGTGTCTGAACGGGAACATCAATAAAAAGGTTATGGCCCTTAGTCCTCACTCTGAAGGTCTCTGCCTAAAACCACATCTGATTTCATTATAAGAACCTGTACCTTTTTGTCACCAACACTGGTTCCTTTTTTCAAAGCTTCCTGTCTTTCCCCCTTAGCCTGCTCAGTGAAAAGTTGGGTGACCAGGGAGCTCAGCCCTGCTGCCCTGCCCCAGCTCACCCACACTTTCATCCTCTGTGGTGGCAGAGGCACCCATTGCCCCAGTGGGACATCCCTCAGTTGTAGGACGCTGCAATTTGGGCCTAGATCTTGTTTTCCAGCCCACTGGGGTAGCCTGTCTATTACTCCCTGTGCAAATTGCATTCTAGCTATTTGTAAAGGACTGTGACTGTGAAGTCAGGGTCCCCTCCCCAGTTGTTGGGGTGCTGTAAAGAAGGAAGAAGTCTCAGAAGGAATTGTCGGGCCCCGCCCCGCTGCCCCATCTCCTGAGTCTTGGCAGAGATCACACACGCAGCTAGACTTAGGTCAGCGCCTCTCTCCTCGGCTCCTCTCACGGGGCAGGTGTCAGTGGGTATTACCAAACAGCCTTCTCCGTCACTGTTGTCCCCGCCGTAGCCCTGACTGCTGAGAGGTAGGGTCAGGCTGGCTGGCTCGCTCCTTAAGGTACAAGTAAGCGTGTGCATTCTCCTCTTAGCCCCCATGTGTGTGTGCTGAACTCATGTGAAGGACACGTTTACCGCTGACCGCCAGCAAACGAGGAGGGCGCGTGAGGGATGGCGGGGGGCAGAATGAGAATGGTGCTCGTTAAGGCAGAGGTCTGCAGCTCTCTCCTTAGGGGCTGGGCTCCCAGGACGTCTTTCTCTCCTGGTCTGGCTGAAACTGGCTGCCCTTTCTCACATTGCCCTCCAGCCTCACCTCCTCGTCCCTCTGCCTTCCCCACGGCCATTTCTCCCATAAGCTTGTCCCTCCCTCGCTGGCTTCGCCTCTCCACCCCGGGTGCCCTGTCGGAGAGGACACATCCTCCCCAATGTGGTGCTCCGTTCTTCCTGTTCCTTCTCTTGCCCCATAGGCGCCTCCTTCCTGGAATCCCTGTCACTTTGCTACCATTGTGTCAGGGATGAAGGGTGGTGCAGGTGGACGGGGCCATCCTCAGGCCAGGCAGTAAACAGGGCTTCTGTGGGTAAAGGTAACCTACACTGCACAGCGGAATACACTGGTTTTTCTGTAACGGAACAGGGATCCTGGCTTTGGGGCAGGGGAGGTAGTGTGCAGCGAGCTTTCCTCCTCATCTCCCACTTTCTTCCACATCCAGCTTCTTGGCTCCTATGGAAGGCGTGTCATCTCCACTGCCTGGCAGGTGGGTGTGTGGTTGGGGATTGGAAGTTATCAGTCAAGAAATCCCCAGAATGTATATAGAACTCTTGTAACTGAACAACGACAAGACAAACAACCTCGTCAAAAAAATGAGAAAAGGACTTGAATAGGCATTTCTCCAAGGAAGGTTCACCAATGGTCATGAAGCACATGAAAAGTTGCTCAATGAGATTAGTCAGTAAGGGAATATAAACCAAAACCACTATGAGATACCATTTCACACCCATTAGGATGACCCTAACCCATTGGGATGGCTGTTATCAGTCAGTCGAGGAGTAACAAATGTTGTCAGGGATGTGGAGAAATCAGAACCCTTGTACATTGCTGGTGGGAAGGTAAAACGGTGCAGACATCATGGAACACATTTAGGCAACTCCTCATAGAGCTAAATATAGAATTTTCGTGACCCAGAAATTCCATTTCTAGGTTACCAACTCAAAAGAATTGAAAATAGGAACTCAGGGTGGCACCTATGGCTCAAAGGAATAGGGCGCCAGCCCCCTATGCTGGAGGTGGCAGGTTCAAATCCAGCCCTGGCCAAAACAAAACAAAACAAAACCAGGAACTCGGATACTTGTACACCATGGTTGACTGCAATGGTATCTGCTATAGCCAAAAAGTGGAAACAATCTACCAACAGATGAATGAATAAACACAAGGTGGAATGGAATATTATTCAGCCATGAAAAGGCATGAAGTTCTGGATATGTGCTACAACATGAAACACCTTGAAAACATACTAAGTGAAATAAGTCGATCACAAAGGGGCAAATACTGCAAGATTCCACTTATATGAACTATTGAGAGCAGGCACATTCGTAGAGACAGAAAGGAGACTAGAGGTCACTGTGGCAGTGATTCCTTAGTGGGTACAGTGTTTCTTTGAGGGTTGATAACTTTTTTTTTGGAAACGGATAGCAGTGGTAGTTGCAGTTTTGTGAATGTAATTGATGTCCCTGAATATACACTTAAAAATGGTTAAAATGGCAAAATTTATGTTATGTACATTTGATTGTATTAAAAATTCAAAACAAAAAGAAAAGAAAGAAAGCTCCCAAGGGCAGGTATGTGAACCGAAGCTGTGGAAGTGGAGGGGCTAGAGGTTGAGTTTTGTGGGCTATTTACTATGTGGGTGACTACAGATAAAGTTAAGGTCTTCCAGGAGTCTTGATTTTCTCACCCAGGACAGTAGAGTGAAGTGTAGAAGTGCATGGGTTCTGGACTGCCTGGGTGCAGCGGCCACTTCAAGCCTGCCCGGCGAGCTTGGGTGTCTTACTGGGCACACCTGCTTGGTTTTTCTTGCATGGTGACAATACAACATACCTCATTGGGTCTTTGATAGGATTGGATGAATTACTTTGTTTAAAGTTCTTAAAATAGTGCTGGGCACATAATAAGTACTCAATAAATACATAGTATTAGCCATAAGTTGGAGGGTGTGAGTGTGGGGGCACTAATTTAGCAATCATAAGCATGAGGAGATTATCACTTTTTTTTTTTTTTTGCAGTTTTTTTCTTTTGGCTGGGGCCAGGTTCTGAACCCACCACCTCTGGAATATGGGACTAGTGCCCTATTCCTTCGAGCCACAAGTACTGTCCCATGAGGAGATTATTTTTTAAACAAAAAAATTAAAAACTAAAACATTAAAAACAACCCACCAGGCACACTTCAAACAGCATTATTCTCCCTAAATCTTTAGATTTCAAAAATTCCAGATGACTTCATTGCAACATAATTTTTTTTCTCTTCCTTTTTCTTTTTTTAAATTTTTCCTTATTATGGAAATAATAATGAAGGTAATAATAGTTCATACCTTCATAGGGTACAAATGATGTTTTGATGCCGATACAATGTGAATTATTCAAATCAGGATACTTGGGTTATCCATGATTCAGGCATTTAACATTTCTTTGTGTTATGAACATTTCAATTCCATGCTTTTATTTTAAAGTGTACCTTAAATTACTGTTTATTACAGCACTTTGTTGTGCTGTGAAACATTTTTCATTCTATCTGACTAAGCATATTTTTGCACACATTAAGTGTTGCCACTTATCCCCTGCTTCTTGCTACCTTTCCTGCCCTTTAGTAACCATCATTCTACTCTGTCTCCATGAGATCAGTTGTTTATATTTATTTATTCATTTTATCTTTTACAATAATTTTAAAAAATTTCATATTACCACGAGGGGACAAATGATTAGGTTACATGGTTTGCATTTCCATGGTCAAGTTCAAGTTGTAGTTGAGCCGTTCACCTGGGGTAGTGCTGTATACCCTTACATGGTGCACATTAGGTGAGAGCACACCAGTCCCGCACCCTCCTCCCCCTTCCCTCCACTTGAATATACTTGTGTTTTTCTTTCTTGTGGGTGTGTAGTTGTTTATATATTGGTTTCATATTAGAATTGAGTGCTAGAATTGCTTTTCCATTCTTGTGATACTTTCCTAATAAACATGTGTTCCAACTCTATCCTGGTAAATACAAAAGATGTAAAGTCTCCATATTTTTTATGGCTGCATAGTATTCCACATATCCATTTAAAATCCATTCCTGGGTTGGTGGGCACGTAGGTTGTTTCCTCTCTTCCTTTTCGATGCTGCTGCTATGTTCTGCTATCTCTGTAAACATTTCTGAAGTTTCCCTGAGCTGTAATTTACATTGGCTGTGGAGAGAGTAGATAGAAAATCAGTGTCTACCTGCAGAGGTGGTTTTGAGGCTTAAATAAGATGGAAAAATTCCTGTGGAGGGCACGCGATGTTCCTCAGTCCTGAGACCCAGTGCTGCCTTCTGATTGCAGATACTTGTTCACAGTCTGCAGCCTGCAGAATCCCAGGTGGCCCTAAGGTCCCAGCTCAGGCCAAGCACCTGCCTGGTGCATCCCCATCCCTGGGGGAATCCCCAGTCCCCTGTGCCCCGAGGCACAGCAGCATGCCCACTCCCACGGTTCCTCATCAACGACTGTGAGGCAGTTAAAAAGGAGATGATGCTGAGTGCTGACCATCAGGAGAGGTGAAGTAGTAGATGCTTTCCTCCAACCGCGACAAGCAAACTGCCCCTGTGGAAGGAACCACCTGGCCAGGACGCGAGGGCAGCCTCCAGGACTGAGAGCAGCCCTTGGCCACACCTGCCAGGACACAGGCACCTCAATCCTAGAGCCACAGGGATTGAATTTTGCCAACAAACTAAATGAGCTCGAAAAAAGATCTTTCCCTAGTTGACCCTCCAGAAGAGGACATAGCCTGTCAACGCTTCAATTTTAGGCTTGTGACATGCTGAGCAGAGGACTCAGCGGAAGCTGTGCTGGACACCCGCCACAGGAACTGGAAGGCATGGATTCGTGTGGCTTAAAACCTCTACATTGGTGGCAATTTGTTGTGCAGGAATAAAAATTAATACATTTTTTTTCCATCTCAAAATGAGATTTATAGATAATGGAATCTACTTATACACTTAAGATAGCAATTGTCTTAGTTCATTTGTGTCACTAGAGAAGGGTGCCTGAAGGTGGGCAGCTGGTTTCCATGGCTCATGGTTCTGCAGGCTGTATAGAAAGTGCGGCACCAGCATCTGCTTCCGGTGAGGCCTCTGGAAGCTTCCAGTCATGGCAGAGGTGTGTGCAGAGCGCGTGGTGGGGAGAAGATGCCGGCTCCTTTTAACAACCAGCTCTTGGGGGACTGTCATAGGAACTAATGGAGTGAACTCAATACTGCAAGGTCAGCAAGACGTTCTTAAGGGGTTAGACCCCTGTGACCTGAGCCAAACAGGCCCTCCCTCCAACATTGGAACACTAGGGATCAAATTTCAACAAGAGACTTGGCCATATCCCAACCATAGGAGCAATATAATGTCCTAACTATAAGAAGTAAAAGGAAAGTCATTTCTAAGAGAAAAAATATATAATATATGTATTTCAGTGAGTAAGTGCCTAGGCACAACCACACGGGCAGATACAGGGAAGAGTCAGTGTTTGCACGGGTGACCGCTGTGGCTGTCCTAGGTACATGTGCAGACTGACTCAGGATCTCAAACTCTGTATGTGATTCTTCCAAAACAGTGAACAACTCCTGGTAAAATTCTGTACAAAAATATAATCTTCTGTCCATTTATATATTAGCTGTGTTCCCCCAAATACCATTGTATATTAAAACCTTGCGAAAAATATCAAACACAACATGTGTGTGTGCCCCAATAATATTCTGAAATAAAAACAAAATAGAAAATAAATATTTCATGCTCAAGTTGGGTTTTACATGCATGTAAGTATTAACAGGTGTCTCATGTACAAGATTATCAAGTTGCAACATTTGCAAGTCATCCAGGATGCAGGAAAATTCTTGTTTGGAACAGGAACCATCCTTAAAGGCTAGAAGCCCCCTTCCCTGTTGTGGTAAAATTCCAACTTCTTGTCCAGATTGCCAAAATGACCCCCAGAGGCCAGTGGTGCTGGCCAGTGTGACATTCAAGTGTTATTCATACTTCCCGCTGCACCCCCAACCCCCAGGCTGTCCTGGGGTTGTTACATGAGACGAAGTGCATCATTAAACTTCTCAGATGCTCCCACCATAAGTTTTTTCTTTTTTATTTCTTTAGCAAGATGACAATATTGATAATGACTTTAAAAATACCAAACCCCGTAAGTGGTTAAAAAAAAAAAAGAAGCACGAGAGGGCTTTGTGTGGAGGCACAGCTCTGAGTCCATGGGCACACTGAGCTTTGGAAGTGGGAGGGAGACCCAGACCAGTGCGGCAAGGTCACCAGGTGTGAGGCCTGAGCGATACTCCTTTCTTCTCCTGCCCCTAGGGGTAAAATGTAGTGTGCTTTCCAGCCCAATGGGAAAGGCACTGGGGTAGCTGGCTGCCCCCTAAAATGGGCAGTGTGGCTGCCCCAGCTTGCTGCAGGTGTGAGGACCTTTCCACCCCACTTCAGGGACCCTGAATATCAGGGAGGGAAGGCCCTGGGTAACCTGGGCCCCTCAAAACAGCACCATCTGGACACTTCTGTGGGAGACTCTGAAAGGAGAAATGCTCCAAAATAAACCCGTTTCCCAAACCTCCCATCCCAGGAGAATTTTCCTCCTGGGAATCCCAGCTTCCTACAGCCTCCGAGGGTGGCTAAGTATAGAACAGCTCACTAGCAAACCCAAAGGCTCCCTCAGTGCACGGGCCTCAGAATCATTAGAAGAAAACAGCAGGAAACCTCACTGCTTCCCTGGGCGCACCAGAAGGAATTCATTGTCAGGGTGCTTCTCTTCAGGGCAGGAAACCTCTGGTCTTTTTCAATCTGGAGTCTGGATTTTCCTGCCTAAGAAGCTGGGGGTGATGCTGCTTCAGAGCTCAGTCCCTGGTGCGGACTTGCTCTGGAAAGCATGCGGTATATTTGAGCCCTGTGTTGGTTCCCCCTCCTTATGAAACACCTCTTCTCTCTTACTCCCAGACTTGTTCCTTTTAGCCTATTTACAAGGCAACTTTCTATGTTAAGTCAGGACTGGGAAGGGCCCTATTTCATTAAATTCACTGGTCGAACACAGGCAAAACTCATAGCATCTTTCTGCCTGGAAAGCAAGACAGATAGCTTGTTGAAATTCCACTGGGCAGAACTTTCATTGTTCAGCAAGATTCCTTCCCCAGCAGATGGGGATATCAAAGTAATCTTTCTACTCCTATTAGCACCCCAGAGGAAGGAGCAACTCTAATCTCAAACAACTGACCTCAAGTGATCCTCCCACCTCAGCCTCCCAGTGTGTTAAGATTACAGCCATGAGCCACCAGCATGGGGAAACAATTCTCACTAAGAATTCAACAATACAGCATGTGGGTTAAAAGAATCCATGGCATAGGTATAGGGTGGCGGAGGAGGGCACAGGATCATTCCCTGTGGAGCAAGGTCCTGTTCAACCTCAAGTTTGATTAGGAAGCAAGAGGGTGATTAGAGACATGAAAATGGGTAGCAAGACAAACTGTGTTTTAGAAAGTGTCCTAATCTTACTTGAAACTTGGAATTGTGTTGTTTCAATCTGTGTACACTTGCCCCCAGTTGTCTTGAAGTCATTGTGCATTGCACCTTGGATGAGCCAGGGAAATTATTACATGAACAAATAAGCATGTTATGTGAATGTGGTGGTTGCTTTGTACTGAGATGAAAACTCATTTTGGGGGTGTGATTAAATGTTAAACTATGATTTTACTTGTGAGGAAAAAAAAGTGTCCTAATCTTAAAACACAGTGGTTTACTGGACTCTGGACAGAGGTTAACATAAACCAGAGCTCCCAGCCTTGGCACTATTGACACTTTACAGATAATTCTTTGTTGTGAGGGTTGGCCTGCACCCTCTAGGATGTTCAGCAGAGTTCCAGGCCTCTACCCACTGGGAGACTTTACCCCCACTCAAGGCACAAGCATTAAAAATGTCCCCAGACATGGCTCAGTGCTCGTAGCAAAGTGGTTATGGTGCCAGCCACATACACCAAAGTTGGCAGGTTCGAACCTGGCCCAGGCCAGCTAGACAACAATGACAACTGTACCAAAATATAGCCAGGCATTGTAGTGGGCGCCTGTAGTCCCAGCTACTTGGGAGGCTGAGGCAAGAGAATTGCTTAAGTCCAAGAGTTTGAGGTTGCTGTGAGCTGTGACTGCACAGCACTCTGCCAAGGGAGACATAATGAGACTCTGTCTCCAAAGGAAAAAAAAAAAAGTCCCCAGACATTGCTAAGTGTCCTCTGGGAAGCAAAATCTCCTCTCAAATTGAGAACCATTGATGTACAATGTCATATTCAAGTGTTGGAATCACATTTTAAGAAGGTAGCAATCCACCTAGAAAAATATTCCTAAGAAGGGCTTGGGTTGGGACTGGAGGCCCTGCTCTGTCCCTTTTGGGCCACACACGTGGTTCCTGTCCAGGTGTGTGCTGGGTGCTCCTTCCACAGCATAATTTAAAAAGAAGAAAAAAAGCTAAAAAGGAAATGGACTAAAACTTACCCAAAGTGAAGTGTTATTAATAAGATCTCCACTGGGCGGTGGAAATGGTTTCTCTCTGTAACGAGGGCTTGCTTCAGAAGGTGAGGGCCCTCTGAGCTGCTGCCGGTCTGTTGGTGATGTCGGGAGAAAGTACCAGTGCACGTGTCACCTTTGGGCACCTCGTTTCCTGCTACACTGAACAGGACAGCTGCTGCGGTGGGTTAACTTCCCCGACCCCCAGACCGTGCACCAGAGCCTCTGAGTCCAGCCCCACAGACGTGGGCTCTGGAGGAGAAACCCCGTTAGCTCACCTTCTCATCTGGGATACTGCCTGGAGCGAGACCTGCGGGTGACTTCTTAGACCCACCGGAAGAGCAGATCTTGTAGGTCTGTAACAAAAGTGCTAATGGTGAGAAGTTAGGTTTTCAAGCAACAAACCCCAACCACCGAGCTTTCAGGGCGGCCCCAGAATCGCAGACACACAGTGACATTGGATCCTAGGAAGAACCCCGTTTCCCTCGGCCTTCAGATGTCTTGCTTTGGGACAGGATTTCTAAAATTCTGTGGCCTTGGCATTTGGAATCACCGCCCTGTAGTCACAAAGCCGGAGGAAGCTGGGCAAGAGCAGTGTCCTGGCTTCTGTTGAGCAGACCGGCCCTCAGCAGTGCCCTCAGCCCACATTCTGACCCCTCCGGCCAGGGATTCCTGGGGTCGGCGGTGCAGAGGGTTCCCTGTGAGACCCAGGAGGTCGCTGGGTGCCCGTGTGCTTCCGCTGAAATGTAGACCGCAGTTCCACTTACTGACCGGGTGGTAATGAGCTCATGCCAAATGTCCCAACAGACGGCGCGCGGGAGGGCTGTGCGCTGTCCGCCCCTCCAGAGCTTGTGATCTGCCGGTGTTGGCATCAAGGGAACTGTCAACTGCAATGTTGCCATCAAGGGAACTACCAGAGAGGAGACTTTTAGGGACCCAAAACAACCCCCGTCACCGTCCTCCATTGGCGAGAGCACAGGAGGTGGGGGTTTCTGAGCAGAGAGGAGCTTCAGGCGCGCTCTTGGAAGGGTTCATTTCTAGCTCCCGCGCCTCCGCGCTCCTACTGTGGGGTTTACTTTGCTTCACCCAAAAGAATACTGCTCGCTGGGGCTATCTTCCAGACTGGAGAGTTGAAAGTCCATCACTGTTTGAGGCCGTTTTTACTTAGTGCTGCTGGATGCAGAGAGAAGGTTGACATCCCTTGAGGACAATTCCCAAAGGTCCCTAAAGAAGGGACATGGCCAGCTTTCTCTGGTGCAAACCTCGCCTCCCTCCAACAGTTCCCAGGACTAAGTACTTAGCAGTTCACTGTGTACGGTACAGTCTAGCGCCAGTATCTGCTTTGACGTCCCTGTTGGAAGTTTGTCCCGCGGACGTCGGGCTTTCCTCGGGCTGTGTACCTGGAGGGGTGCCAGCAGCTCCTGTGTTTGAGCACCATGTTTTGCTGTGTGTAAAAACATCTACGTAGTTTCCAACTGGGGAAAAAACAATTTACGCGTGTGATGTCCTAAAGCGAAAGCTGCTAAAACCCTCCGGGAGAACAGCTGAGGACAGAGCTGACTGCGTGACCGTGACCGGCGGTGCTGGGTCCCGGGGCAGCCCACTGGGTTACAGCCGGGCCCAGCCCTTGAGCATCCAGGCAAGACCTTCTACAGAATCAACAGCTAGAAAGAAGTCAGCTCTTTGACGCTTCGCAAATTGGTAAAAAGAGACTCTTCCAGGTAATTTTTTTTTTCAGTATCATCCTCTGTACTCTGGGAAGCCTTGTTTTCCCACGTTTTGGAGCTTGCTGCGTTTAATAAAACTGGTTAAAAATTGTGTTTTTCCTTAAAATGCCCTTTCCAAGTGAAAATGGCTTTTTTGGTTTGGTCTGAAGGTAAGGAATGAAGGAGAAGCATTGTTTCTCTCCCCATCTTTGTCATTCTTGTTCTGATTCTCTCCTCTCTGGATATGCATATGAAGGTACATGTGCTAAATTTGAGTTCTCTTTTTATGTGGGTGCACATGAAAATATTTTTATGTATTCTTTATTCTTATTGATTTGAAAGTGAGTTGCAGACCTGACATTTTACCCCTCAATACTGCAGCACTCGTCTCGTGAGAAGTATTCACCCGAATGCCATAATTACAATTAAAAAATTAATAATTTCATTAAATCACCTAATATTATTTTTTCCCATTGGTACTCAAGTTGATGCCTTTTTATAGAAAAAGATTACATTCTTTTCACTCTAGAATGGATTTAATTTTTGCCTTGTTCCTTTTGGTTTTTATTTTGTGAATGCTGCTTCCCACACTATTCCTCACACAGCCCGTGGGCAAAGTTGGATGCTTGGCTCCCTGTGGACGGGAAGGCTGCCTCGACAGAGCCTGATGGCATCTCAGAGTAGGAAGAGCCATCTGGACAATGATTGAGATTTTTGAAGTCTGGCTTCAGATAGGTCTTTCAATGTGAGGTGAGGGATTCAAGTAAAATTAGTTTATAATCTAAGTCCTGTATACAAGTGCTACTATCAGTAGCTTTAGGATGAAGAGTTTTGTTTCACCATGTGTTGGCCTTAATCTAAGGCATTAAATCTAGCCTGGCACACAGCTGGCCGTATGGACCTGCCCTCCTTTCTTCCAGAGAGGAGGAAGTTCTCCTTCAACTCCATCCAGGGTGGAAGAGGGAGGCGAGCTACCCTCTAACCCATCACAAGCCTCCAGGGTCACATTCTCCAGCAGAGGCTGTACCTGGTACGGAAACTGTGCTTTCTGTGTTATCCTTCTTTGAGGACAATGCCAAGTATTCCATATGCCTAGTAAATAACGCAGCCACTGCCAGACCATCCAGGGGAACATCTGGTAAAATTTGTAATAAAGTCTGCGAAACTCTCTTTGGGATTGGCCGCAAGGTGCTAACGCCCACTTGTATTATATAGAATTTCATTTGGCTGGTACTCATTGAAGCCCCAAATGGCAGTTGCCTAAGCAAAGTAGAAGGTTGTTTTTCTGCATTTAAACACAGAGGGAGAAAGTCTTGGGTCCTCATGGGCTCCCCCTTGCTAGCAGGGACCCAGCTCATTCTGTGCCTTTTCATCCTCAGCACTGGCTTCCGTCCTCATGACTGCTGATCACAGCTCGTTGCCGGAGCTTCAGCAATCGTGTCGATTCCCAAGCAACAACAAAGGTACTCGAGGGGCCTGTGCTTCCGAACTGGGTCTGGCCGCGGTAACTTCTCAGAAATCCTTCCCAGTAACTTCCCATTACTCCTCATTAACTACACCAGTCCTGAGAAAGACTCAGGATTGTGGTCTTTTCAGTGGATATGAATAAAACTAGGTTTTATTTAGTGAAGAAGAAGGAAAGAAGGAAGATTAAAGAGGTAACTGACAACCTTTGCCAAGTCATTCAAACAAGTTTATGTTGAAAGGGAAGGATATACAGGGCCCCAGGAAACTAAGGCTGAGAAGTGTGGCCAGGCCTCGTGGGATGCAAGAACCGGGAACCCAGGCAGCCACCCTGGGTCTCTTTCTAGGTCTACGTGGTTTCTAGCCTGTTCCTCACTCAGTACAATTACCTCCTGTTTTCTTTTTCTCTTTTTCTCTTTTCTCAATCATTTGCTTCTCTTTGCACAATGTGAAAAATTGTCACTTTCCCAATCCCAAATTCTCATGTTCTGTGCAATGAAAACTGGTAGACACACAAGTCTTTTCTGAATTCCAACTCCCGACCTCCCATGAAAGAGAATCTCATCATCCCTCTTTGATTGGGAGTTACCCCTTGTCCTATACTTTGTGGTCTAAGGGCCACTTCATACAAACATGCTGCTAGGTCTGTGTGTGTGTGTGTGTGCGTGCATGTATGTGCTGTGTGTATGTACACACGTGTGTGTTTTGGGTCAAGAGGAGTAATCCTCAAAGGAGCACTTCTCAGCCAGAATAGAAGCTCTCTCCTCCAAATAGATGGACTAAAATAAACTTCTTTTTACAAAAAATATGGATAACTGGAAAGTTCAAAATAAAAAATAAATCCTTTCTGACAATGTGAAATCAAGGAGGCTTTGCCCCACCCTGAAATACCACCTGAACCTCCACATCAAGACTTCTCTAACCCTTTGGTTGGTTAGATTCTTTATCATTCTTAAGTGCTTTATCATTTTGAATCTTAAACAAACAAACAAATAAAAATCCCTGTTGCCAAGTCAACCAGAATATCCCATTCTCCATTCTCCAGCCTGCCAGATAAACAGGGTGTACTGTCTTCCCTGGAGTCTGGCATGCTTTCTGGTCAAACAGGCTCCACATTTCCATGAGTTTTAAGATGCTGAATATCAGCCAGTCCACGCCGCCAAGTGTAATTGTTGACAGCTGTGTCTTGAAAAGGGTTTCTTTTGTTGCTCATCCCGCTGAGTGAGCCTAATTGCTTCATTAACATTTAGGCCATGTTACACGTTCAAGTGCTTGTGAGGTATTTGGATTTCAGATGAGGTCTTTTGGGGTTTTTTCTTTTAATTCTTGTTCCAAACATGACAAGCCTCCATTTTTGTAATGGGTTTTTGTGTGGATGGGTGCTATTGACAGTGGATTTGCATCTTTGTTCATTTGTCATGCAAAGGCACATAGAAATGATTGTTAGGGGTTGACCTAGTCATTGAGGCCTTTTATATCTGTGAAAAGCAAATTTCAAATCATTCCTTAGAGTACTTATGACTGCTGATGCTTCATTGCCCAAGAAGACAATATCAGCTCCAATGGATAGTGGGGGAGGGGAGGGCCAGGGAAGGAGGTGCTTCCCTACACAAAAAATCTCTGTAGGCTTCCCCAAGTTATCCTAAAGAAACATATAATTTAAACAAAAACCAGTGAGCTTGTTATAAAAATTTAGCTTCAAGATAAATCTTCTTACTTATTCTACCAGTGAGATTTTTGCTCTGAATCATTTCTCTGTAGTAATTCAGGAGCTGAGCAGCAAGCAGCCACTGTTCTGTCTGAGGCCCCAGGGTAGGAAGAGTTCCTACAGCAGACATTAACTGCTTATATAATGTCCATTCTCCCTCTCAATAGAATCTGAGTTACTATGAGGGTGACAGTGTGCTCTGTTATAAGTACTAGACTCCCTTGCAGCTAGAGCTGGCCCATGGGACCCAAATCTTGCCAGAGAAATAGGGAAAGTTATTGAATGAAACTTTCAGAGGAAACTTTTCAGAAGAAGCAGGTGGGCCTGCTGCAGTCTCACAGAAATTTTTCCCTTCACTGCTTTGCCCTTGCCTTTTTATTGTCTTCAATACTGCTGCCATGGCTGCAGGTACAGTAATCTTCCTGTGAGGATATGGAGCAGCAGGATAGAAGGAGCTTGAATCCTTCTTGGCAGCCTGTAGAAGCTGTGCTAATCTCAGTCTGGACCCCTGTTATGTGATGAAGCCACTATTAGGGTTTTCTGTTTTTTGCAGCCAAACACATTCTTAATTGAGACTTTCCATTAAGGCACAGGGGGTTTTGGTTTTGTTTCTATTTTTGTTGCTCTTGTTATTGCTATTATTATTGTTAGAGTTTATTGTGATTATTTGTTACCATATAAAAAATTACTCCTTAAAACTGATCTCTTTAAGGTAACAACCTTTTAATTATATCTCTTGGCGTTGTGGGTCAGGACTTCAGGCGGGGGCAGCTGGGCAATTTTTCTGCTCCATGTGGCATTGATGGAGATCCCTGGGTGGTACTCAGCTGGTGCAAGTGCTGGTCTAGAGGGTCCAAGACAGCTTGGCAGGGAAGCCTGAGAAACAGGGCTCGGTGGAATCTGTCAACCACTCCCATGTGGTTTCTCAAGCATGATGCTGTTAGGCCGGGCAAACATTCTATAGTAGCTCAGAGCACCCAGAGAGAAAAAGTTCCAAAGAAATAGTACTTTCCAGTTTCTCAAATCTGGGCTTGGAAATAGTCAATGCACTACTTCTGCTGTATTGTATAGACTGAAGCAGACACAGGGCCCATCTGGGGCACGAGGATTTAGAGCCACTTCCTGATGAGAGCATTGGCAGAGAATCTGTGGCCATCTTAGTCCACTACAGAGGCCATGGGCTACAGGATTATCTTGACAAAGTTTAACCTACAGGTTTATAGTAGATAGGTATACCTTAGAGTAGGCCTAATATTCAATCTCTGTGGTACCCTCCAGGTAGACAGATGGTTTACAAGGAGCCAGGAACTAGTCTAGACATTAGGAATGTGATGATGAACATAAGTAATAAGGTCCCCTTGTATTAAGTTTGAGATTGCAGGGAAGGGAACAATGGCCTCCTCCCACCCTTTTAGGTTCTTTGCTTGAGCTAAGAATTAATTTGACATAAGACAGAGTAACAGGAGCAAAACCATATCTAATTATGTCCATGTGCACTGGAGACAAAATATGAGAGTTGAAGAAGGGCCAGATGATTGACACTTGAACAGTCTCCTGAGGTACAGGAAGGAATAGGGGCTTGGAGCTTCTGGGGTATCAGGTGGAGACAGTTATGGGAGTGTGAGAGGAGGAAATGTATGAAGGATAAAAGTTTTCTTCATATGCAGATAAAAATTCTTAAATAGCTGGGCGCTGTAGCGGGCACCTGTAGTCCCAGCTACTTTGGAGGCTGAGGCAAGAGATTGGCTTGAGCCCAAGAGTTTGAGGTTGCTCTGAGTTGTGATAACACGGTACTCTATCAAGGGTGACAAAGTAAAATTCTGTCTCCAAAAAAGAAAAAAAAATTCTCTAAGGTATTAATTCTCCCAGATATTAAAATTGTCTTTATTTGCAGCCCTCTTTCTGATACAATACTTTTACCAATGTAGATTTCCTTTATTGACGTAAATTTCTTTTATAAAAGAGCAGCCTTTCAGAGCTACTCCTATGGCTGCAGTTTCTCAGGATAATTAGCTTCAAATATTTCAAAGAAATATACTTTGGGGTGACACCTACAGTCATATTTGGGGATGATACATCCAGAACCTCAGCACAATTGGGGATTATGCTTAAAAGACACATATGAAAATATATGGTATCTAAGGTAGCTGCTATGGTGGTATAAAGAGCTAAAGAGTCTGGATCATAAATAAGGAGTCTTGGGTTTTCTTTGTTTCTTTTTCTTTTTTTTTTTTTTTTGAGACAGAGTCTCACTTTGTAACACTCAGTAGAGTGCTATCGCATTATAGCTCACAGCAACCTCAAACTCTTGGGCACAAGTGATCCTCTTGCCTCAGCTTCCCAAGTGGCTGAGAGTTTACAAGTGCCCATCACAATGCCTGGCTGAGAGTCTTGTGTTTTCATTCTCGGTTTTGCGCTAAGGATCAGTGTGACGTGAGAAAATCCAATATTACCTTCAGTTGGGCTTCATGGGCTTCAGTTTCATTATCAATTAAATGAAGGGACTGGATTTTATAATCTGAGGTCTCCTCCATGGTCAAGTTTTATGGGTCTAGGTAGTCACCATTTAGCATTATGAAAAGAGCTGGAGTTACGGTTTCTTTTCTTAACTCTTAAAAAAACAGGCCTTTTCTGTAGTCAAATTCCACTGTGCTTTTCCTCCACAGACATTGTTCATTTATAGAGCAGACCTGAGGGAGAATGTGGGGTAAAGGCAATATTTTTGTGAAAATTAAATCTTCCCAGCTAATTTGATTTCCCTGACTTCCCTGAGAACTTGTTCTTTCTAAACTTTCCCTGCTGTTCTCTTTTTAAAATATAATACAAAGTGTTTCCACTGACATTAGAACATGACAAGCAGACTCAGTACAGCCAAATGTTCCAGGGTTCATTAGGTTCCCGAATCATGTGGGAATCTGAGGAGTCTTAATAACAAAGTCAGTTGAACAAGAGCCTCAGAGGGAGTAACTTGGGGTTCAGTTTAAAAAAGGGGATCCTGTATGACTAACAGCTGAATGCCTAGAAGTATAATATTGAACTTGGTGGTGGAAGAACAACCATGGATACTTCTTTCAAAGAATTTATTCCTTTCTTTTCACCCCAAAGATTTGTGGTAATACAATGAATGTAACTTAATTCCACAAAAAAGTGGGGTCATCTAGTAAATTCAAGGAACATTGAAGTCACTCAGAGCACTTTAGTGAGTATTAGAGATTTGATAGGTAGGAACATCTCTGGGTTCTGAGGGACAAACATATGGAGGACTTTTGCTGTGACTTTCTGTAGTACTCTGGGCCAATCTATTAATTATTTTATGATTATATTATAGGCAAATAATATTTGAGTTTCTAGAAGAATAAAGTATCTGTAATACATTTTCCACTATTTTCTTAATACACTTTACTACTGTATAAGATTTGTAATTTGTTCTGTGAGATAAATACCGTAAGATGTCCCTGTAGCTCTATCCTTGGGATCCCTTCCAGGAGACAGCCTTATGAAGTAAGCTTTGTACAGAGCTCTTTGTGACATATCGGTGACTAGTCTCCTTTGGTTGAGTGGCCCCAGAAAGATTAAAAAGCACAAAATGACGTTTTGTAGTAAATAGTGTTACTGAAGATTCACCAACTAATAATAATGTGACAATAAGAATATTTATCAATGACTACATGTCAACAATGTGTCTGACACCGTCAGAAGCTTCTCCACACACAGTTTCCAATGCTCACAATTGTCGTGAAAGTTCTTACTGTTTCCTTTTGAAAAGACTTTCAAGGACATTGAGTCTTAACCTTGGTGAGTGATAAGGCTGTAATTCTGTCCTGTCTGTTACCAAAGCCCCAGATTTTTTCTAGGCTCTGTGCCCATAGCACAGTGGTTATGGCGCCAGCCACATGCACTGAGGCTGGTGGGATCGAGCCCAGCTCGGGCCAGCTAAACAACAATGACAACTGCAAGAAAAAATAACTGGACATTGTGGTGGGCACCTATCGTCCCAGCTACTTGGGAGGCTGAGGCAAAAGAATTGCTTAAGTCCAAGAGTTAGAGGTTGCTGTGAGCTGTGACGCCACGGGTGACATAGTAAGACTCTGTCTCAAAAAAAAAAAAAAATTTTTTTTTCCACTTTTGTCTTTATCTAATCATCCCTTTGTGAGTAATGCAAATACTGTTCGATCACCATAGACCATTTGAAAACAAACAATTTGTATTTTGTTCACTTAGTAACAAGAGACAAAACAATTAGGCAGCAATTATATTTGTTGAAACAGGATATTTTCTCTTTAAGATTTATAGGGTAAACAACCATTATTAGATACTGTATTTCTGGATTCTATGGAGCTCTTTTTCACCTCAACAAATGCTATTCAGAGAGTAATGAAAACCACAACAGAGTCTAGCTGTGATTGTCCAGTGGGTAAGAGGTTAAAATGCCCATACACGATAACTTCCATAGTTCACCACCTCCCTAAGTTGACCTAATTTTCACAGGCTGGATATGTACCAAATGTATGTATCCATACAATAGGCCCAGTTCCTTTGTATTTTGGCCAGTTTGTTACAATCCCTTGGGTGGTCAAGTTACAGAGGTTCTACTGGAATTTTTTTGAATACTGCCTCCTTGGATCTTTTGATTTTTAAATTTATAATGCTCCCCCCCACCCCTTGTCTATTGAGCAGATTCTTTATTTCCAGTTCTCACCTTTGTTATGCTCACTCTTCTTTACTGCTCCCAGGAACTCCCCTCCTGTTCCTTTCGTGCAATACCCCTCTCTGAACAGATCATTCAATAACAAATACCTTGAGAAAAATACCACTTTCAGGAATGGTTGCATACAGTACTTTCCTGTCCTAGCACAAATTCTTGATTTTATCCCATGTTCTACTAGGTGGCTGTGTAGATACTTGATTTCATGGGGGTTAAGTGAAACTTCTCCTTTGCCCTAAAAGTTCAATGAAAAATCAACTCACAGTTAAGGCAGATTAATAAGAGAAAGAACTTTATTTATTGTGTGCATGAGGAGAATCATATAATATAATATGAGATCCAAATATTTTTTATAGTATCCTTTTGGAGGGGATGAAGACAACAGATATTTCTGTGTAAGGGCAATGCATGGTTGCTAGGGATGATGAATGGGTAGGGAAACAGATGGACTTGTAAATGATTCTCTACAAATTAAATTAACCAGAGAGAGGGATTTTATTAAAAATTATTTGGGATAGGTCTGCTTGCATTCTTTATCATTTTTGCTGCCATCTATTGAGAAAACAGGGAGGGGAAGGGAAGTCAATTTTTCTTTGATGGATCAGTCCAGCTTTTGTAGATAAGTAGAGGGAAAACCCCTTCCAAGCTTATTGATCTCGAAGGGCCTTTAATTCAAAATATTTTTTATATTATGAAATCATAGTTGGGGATGAAATATCTTGGGCTCCTTAAATTTCAATTCAGGGTCCCTGATATCAAATTGTGAAGAATAGATAGTGCAAATATAAATCATTCTGATTTGCTACTCATTGAAATCTTCTATAAAGATTTTCATGAAAGGAAAAAGAAAAAACTAGTAGTCAAAATGGTGCTTTATAAAAACTATACCTCAATTTAGGAACAATTGACATCTTTACTTTGCTGATCTTCCAGTTCATGAACGTAATGCATTCCTTCATTTTTAATATCTTTAATTTCTTTCTTCAGTATTTTGTACTTTTCAGCATACAAGTCCAATGCTTGTTTTATTAGATTTAGATCTCAGGTTTTTCTTAGCAATTATAAATGGTATTGTGTTTTTGTTGTTGTTGGTAGTTTTTTTTTTTTTTTTGAGACAGTCTTATTTTGTCACCTTCAGTAGAGTGCCATGGCATCATAGTTCACAGCAACCTCAAACTCTTAGACTAAAGCAATTCTCTTGCCTCAGCCTCCTAAGTAGCTGGGACTACAGGCACCCGCCACAACACCTGGCTATTTTTTAGAGACAGGATCTTGCACTTGCTCAGGCTGGTCTCAAACCAGTGAGCTCAGGCAATCCACCCACCTTGGCCTCCCAGAGTGCTAGGATTACAGGCATGAGCCGCCACTCCTGGCCATGGTATTGTGTTTTTAATTTTGATTCCAATATGTTCATTGTAGAAATACAATTGACTTGCGTGTTGACCTTATATCTTGTGACTTGTTCAACTCACTGATTAGTTCTAGGAGCTAATTTTGTAGATTTCAAAATACAGATTTAAAAAAAGTTAAATTTTGTATGTTTTCTCATTCATATGCACTATTCTCGGTATGGATTTAAATATTGAAAGTACACTGAAAAGGAATTTGGTCCTTGATTTTTAAAAAATGGTAAATGTAACCTAATCTTTATTAATCTTAAAACATTTTTAATATGTAGATAGAGAATCCTAAGTTGTTTTCAGTACACATGACAAAACTTGTTCTATACTATAACAAGTGTTGGTTCAACTTATCGATGCAGGGTTTCCCTGCTCAGGGTTGGACAGGAACACCCCATTTTCAGGGCTTAAGTAGGCTCAGAAATCAGTCTCATCACAGACCCCATCCCTACACACAAACAGGCTCATGAAAACCAGCCTGACCAGAATCTCATCTGGGCTGCCACTCCTGGAGCAGGGGTAGTTTACTGAGAACACTTAATCTTAATAAAATTTAGTAAAAGGATTATATGGGAAAAAAGTGGTACAAACAGTAATAGAGATAAAAGCTAAATATATGTATCAATTAAATTAACTATGAATAGAATACATTTTTGAATGAAGAAATGAACATGGTTAAATGCCTTTAAAATATAATTCAATTTCCAGTTTCCAGACTGGTACACAGTAGCTTGGAAATAGTCACTCTGTCCTAGTGACAACTAAGAGGTTGAACAAACTGAAAAACCAACAACTCTTTTTAGATCTGTCACATAAATGAGGTCACAGGGCAAAACACTGTCCTCAAAATTGAGGAGACAAATAGGTGACTACAGAAAATCAATTTACTAAAGTGTAAACCCACAAGCAGAAACCTCTGTGGGAACCAGCCCTAGCATCCTTTTACCCAGGATACCATATCTGGCCATCATGAAAAAAATTACAAGGTATAACAGAAGGCAAAAGATATAGTGTGAAGAAACAGCACAATGATAAGGAACAGACTCAGATATAGCAGGAGTGTTGGAATGATCAGACCAGGAAATTAAAAACAAGTGTGATTAATATGCTAGGAGCTATATGGAAAAGTAACAAAATGCAAGAACAGATGAACAATTTAAGCAGAGAGATGAAAATTCTAAGAAAGAATAACAAAGAAACACTAGATATAAAAATACTAACAGAAATGAAAAATTTCTTTGATGAGTTCATAGTAGACTAAGCACAGCTGAATAAAGAGTCTTTGAGCTTAAGAATATATTTTTTATTAAATCATGACTGTGTACATTAATGCAATTATGGGGTACAATGTGCTGATTCGATATACAATGTGGAAAGCTTACATCAAACTTGTTAACATAACCATCACCTCACTTACTTATTTGTTGTGGTAAGACATGTATACTCTAAATAGTTTTGAAATGTGCCATTGCATTGTGCACATTAGGTGAAGTCCCACCAAATACCATCCCACCCCCTGGCTTCCCCCCTTCCTTCCTTTCTCCCATCTCTTTCCTCCTTCTTTCTGGACTATACTTTTGTTTTATCCTTTATATGAATGTGTAGGTGATTATATATTGGTTTCATAATAGTATTGAATATATTGGGTACTTTTTCTTCCATTCTTGAGGTACTTTACTAAGAAGAATATGATCCGGCTCCATCAAGGTAAACACAAAAGATATAAAGTCTCCATATTTTTTATGGCTGCATAGTATTCCATGGTATATATGGAATTGTGACATATATCACAATTTGTTAATCCATTCATGGGTTGATGGGTACTTGGGCTGCTTCCATGACTTGGCAATTATGAATTGGGCTGCAGTAAACATTCTGGTGCAAATGTCTTTGTTGTAAAATGATTTTTGATCATCTGGGTAGATACCTAGCAGAGGAATTGCAGGATTGAACAGCAGGTCTACTTTTAATTCCTTGAGTATTCTCAACAGAAACTCACAAAACTGAAAAGCAAAGAGAAGAAAAAAAAAAGCAAAGAAAACTCAAACACCAACATATCCAAGACCTGTGGGACAAAGGTGTAACTCGTGAGTAATGGGAATACCAGAAGGAGAAAAAAGAGAGAAAGGAAGAGAAGAAATATTTGAAACAATAATGACTGAGAATTTCCTCAAATTAATGTCAGACGCCAAACCACAGATCCAGGAAGCTCAGAGACTACCAAACAAGATAAATCTCCCCTGTCCCCCTCAAAAGAAACCCCAAACTTTTATACCTGGGCATACCATATTCAAAGTTCAGCAAATCAAACAAAAAGAAAAAAAATCTTTAAAAAAGCAAGAGAAACAAATGCTATAGATGAGTAAAGATAAGAATTATATACAATGTCTACTGAGAAACCATGAAAGAAGGAAGCGAATAGACTGAAATATTCAAAGTGTTGAAAGGAAAAAACACCAATCTATTAATTCGGTACTCTCTGAAATCATCCTTCAAAAGTGAAAGAGAAATACTGTCTCAGACAAATTAAAATTGAAGGAATTTATTGGTACTAGACCTGCTGCACAAAAAATATTAAAGAAAGTTCTTCAAAGAACTTGAATCAATAATTAATAACCTTCCCAAACAGAAAGCACTAGTTTCAGATGGGCCCACTGGTGAATTCTACCAAACATTTAAGGAAGAGTTTATACCAATTCTCTGCAATCTCTTCCAGAAGACAGAAATAGAGAGAATACTCTTAACTCATTCTTTGAGGCCAGCATTACCCTAATACAAAAATCAGACAAAGGCATTACAAGAAATGAAAACTATAGGCCAATATGTCTTAAGAATACAAATACAAAAATCCTCACCAAAATAATAGCAATATGAATCCAACAGTGTTCTAGGTATATATGCAAGGCTGGTTCAACATTCAAAAATCAGCTAATGTACTCTATCACATGAACAGGCTCAAGGAGAATCACACAGCAGATGCAAAAATTCAACACTCACTCATAATAAATACTCAGTAAACTGCAAATAGAGGGGAACTTTCTCAACTTGATAAAAAAACCCTAAAGCTAACATCATACTTAAGGGGAGAAAACAGAAGCTTTCCTGCTAAGATCAGGAACAGGCAAGGAAGTCCCCTTCCACCACTGCTCCTCCCCATGCTATTGGAAGTCCTAGCTCAGGCAGTAAGACAAGAAAGTAAATAAAGGACATACAGATTGGAAAGAAAGAAATAAAACTCTCTTTTATACAAATCACATGATTGTGTATGTACAAAATCTGAGAGAAGTGGCAAAAAATTCCTGGAACTATTAAACAATTGTAGCAGTTTAGAACACACAAAAGTTAATCATGTTCCTAAATACCAGCAATGAACAAGTGGAATTTGAAATGAAAAGCACAAACCTATTTAAATTAGCACCTAGTAAAAGGAAATAGATATAAAACTAAAAAAAAAGTACAAGATCTGTATGAAGACAACTACAAAGCTCTGATAAAAGAAATCAAAGAATTACATAAGTGGAAAGATATTCTATAGTTATGATTAGGAAGACTCAATATTTTTAAGTCAGTTCTTCCTTACTTAAACTACAAATTCAACAAGTAAAATCCCAGCAAGTTATTTTATGGATATTGATAAACTGATTCTGGAGTTTATATGGAGAGGTAAATGACTCAGAATAGCTAACACACTAGTGAAGGAGAAGAACAAAGTCAGAAGGCTGACCCAACTCAACTTCAGAGTTACCATAAAGCTGTAAAAATCAAGATAGTGTGGCACTGGTAAAAGAATAGAATAATAGATTGAGGGATCAGAATAGACTCACTTAAATGTAGTCAACTCATCTTTGACAAAGGAGCAAAGGAAATTAAATGGATAAAATAGTCTCTTCAACAAATAGTGCCAGAACAATTATACATTCACATCCAAAAAAAAAAGGAATCTAGGCACAGAATTTGCAGCCTTCACAAAAATTAATTCAAAATGACTCATAGATTGAAATGTAAAATGCAAAACTAGGAAAATCCTAACAGATTACATATGAAAATATTTAGACGACCCTGGGTGTAGTAATGATAGCTATAATACTAAAGGTGTAATTCATGAAGAAATAATTGATAAGCTTTATTTCATGAAAATAAAAAATGTCTGTCAAGAGATGAGCAGACAAACCACAGTGGGAGAAAGTACAGTAGACCCTCCATAGATGACCACCTCCCTGCATTAACCACCTTCTTATGTTTCTCCTAGCAGCTTTACAGTTTTTGGTCTTATGTTTAAGTTTTTAATCCACTTTGAGTTGATTTTTTTTACACATATGTGATGTGAGATCAGAGTCCAATTTTATTCTTCTGCATGTGGAGATCCAGTTTTCCCAACACCATTTATTGAAGAAATTAGCCTTTTCCCATTGTATAGTTTTGGCACTTCTCTCAAAATCATTGACCTTCCATGTGTGGGATCATTTCTGGGCTCTCTGTTTCATTAGTCTATGTATCTAGTTGTTTTTTTTTTTTGCCAGTGCCATATTGTTTTAATTACTATAACTTTGTAGTCTAGTTTTAAGTCAGGTAGTATGATGCTTCCAGCTTTGTTCTTTTTGCTCCTGATTGTCATTGGCTATTTTGGCTTTTTTGTGGTTTCATTTGAAGGTTAGGACTGTTTTTTTTATTTCCAGGAAAAATGACATTAGAATTTTGATAGAGATTGCATGGAATTTGTAGATCACTAGGACAGATTGATAGGTAGGCAAGACAGAATAGCTCATTAAGAAGTTAGGAAGGTGAGACTTCTGGACACCCTGAGGAAGGCAAAAGCGGCGGAGATTGGCTGTTGAAGTTATAGGAGTCAATTCTTGCATACATCATTCACCAGTAAAATCCTGAAACCCTCCATCTTCAACAGAGGGAGACAATGAAGACAGCCAACCACAGACCACCTACACTTATGAGCCAAAAGAAAGTTTGAAGTTAGTATTTCGTCTTTACTATTTCTGATTGCTGAGATTAGAGATTTTACTCTTTTTTTCCTGGTTAAGTTAACCAAAGGTTTATCTATTTTATTGACCTTTTCAAAGAACCAACTTTTTGATTTATTGATCTGTTCTATAATTCCCTGTGGAAGCCCTGCAAGCGCCCTGCGGTTGCCAGGGGAGTTCCTGACCAGGGGGTGGGCCCGCAGAGGCCTCGCAGTTGTCATTGGAGTCCCTGGTAGAAGGCAGACCTGCAGAGGCCCAGCAGGCTGGGGGCTCAGAGCATGGAGCCACGCGGTGCTGGCGAATTCCCTGGCCGGAGGGAGGGAGGCTCACCATGAGTCTTTTGCTGGTGGGTGCTTGTTCTGGCAGGTGGGAGATGGGGGGAGGAGAGGTGCTGCTCAAGGACCTCTTCCCTCAGTCTCAGCGGGGGTTAGGCTTCTCGTTCATCAGGTAAAGGGGGAAGAGTGTACTATAAGTTCAGAATGGTGGGGAAAACTTTAGTTCAGTTTTTCCGCCTAGCAAGAAACTGTTCAGAGTCACATCAGGGCCGCTCTGGGAGAAGCAGATCCCATTTCCCACAGCAGTCTTCTGTGGGTGAGACACAAGGTCCATAGTTCACTGCTTGTCTCTAGAAAACCAGCAGGAAACACGTGAAGGGAAAAAAGAAAGGAAACAGAAAAGCAAAAAACCCCACAGCTTTCTTGGGGGAGGGGATGGACACTTTTCATTTCAGATGAATTTTGTACCTGAAGTTTACTTTCTTGGAGTCGCAGCTTGCCTCAGCAGAGGTGACCTGCAGTTATCACTTCTCTCTCTCCTCTCCGCTGGGCTCCCAGTCTTCAGCTTAATTGTGCAGTTTCTGGAGGTTATTTTTGCTTTCAGACAGGAGCCTCTTTCAGAAGCTGCTTCCAGTCGGCCATCTTGCTCCACCCCCCCCAGATGATGCAATTTAATAAAATCCTTATTTCTTTTTCAAAGTATAGTTATTAGACCTCAGCATTCATATAGTGTCACCTTGCAAAGATTCTACTAGGTCTTAACTAAAGACACAATTTAATTGGATGTGGAAACATTTATACTTGAGTAAATAATGACTATTTTTTATTATCTTCTTTCTATTTTCCAGGCTGAGACTCAAAGGACTTTATGACAGGAATTAAACTCCAGACAATTAAGTTCAGTGGCTTTTAGTGTCATTTCTACAAGTTCTATTTGCAAATTAGTCAACTAACTAATTCAAAGCATTTTCAGAAAAAATTATGTTGAATTTCACTTTGTGTGAAACTAAAGGGTTGATATGAGGTTATCTATCAAAATTCTTCTACATATTGGCATTATTATAATCATAGAGGTTAGTAAACTTTTTTAAAGGGTCATAATACATATTTTGGTTTTATAGGTCATCTATATTCATTATCTTATATATACTCGTTTTCCTTTTTCTTTTATAAAAGTAAAAAAATAATAGTTCATGACCGGTACAAAAATAGGCCATGGGCCAGGCCTGTTTGAATGAATGACATGGCTATAGTTTTTTGTTGTTGTTGTTTGTTTGTTTTTTTAGAGACAGAGTCTCACTTTATCACCCTCTGTAGACTGCTATGGCATCAGAGCTCACAGCAATCTCTAACTTCTGGGCTTAGGCAATTCTCTTGCCTCAGCCTCATGAGCAGCTGGGACTATAGGCACCTGCCATAACGCCTGGCTATTTTTGTTGCAGTTTGTCCGAGGTTGGGTTCAAATCTGCCACCCTGGGTATATGAGGCTGGCCCCCTACCTGCTAAACCACAGGTGCTGCCCCTAGATTTTTATTATATGTATTTTTCTTCCCTAATGCAGCTGATATACTGGAATGTCTCCAATATGGACTTACAGTGCTCCCAAGCACTAGTGCTTAATTTTTTCAGAAGTCATAGACACTAACATAAAGTTTGGTATTAACCATGGTTTTAACTACCCAATATAACAGACCATTTTGCATAAAGTTCAGAGGATTCACAAAACCCTATATACTGCATGGCCATAAAGTTCATGTAAAGTTCAATTTAAAAATAGTGTGCAATTTAACAGACTTTATGGCCACCCTATATATTCATAGATCCTAAGTTAAACAGAATATCTTCTTATATGTTATAGATAAGTGCTTTCCTTTTTCTTCTGCCACCCATCCATAAGAATTTGGCAATCATTTCTACATAGTCATACAAATACTTTTCTTCTAAAACAATTTTGTACAATATGATATTTTAAACATGTATTTAATAATATTTTTGATATATTTGCCAATTTGTTGATTCGTTTTACTATTTTTTTATTGTTGTGGATTCATTGAGGGTACAAGAAACCAGATTATACTGATTGCATTTGTTAGGTAAAGTCCCTGTTATAATTGTGTCTTGCCCCCAAGAGGTGTGTCATACAACAAGACCCCACCCCTCTCTCTCCTTCTCGCTCTCTGCTCTCCCTTTCTCCCACCCCCCCCACCATATACTAGGTCATTAATTGTCCTAGGATTCATAATTCTCCATTCTTATGATGTTTTTACTAAGCATCATGAGAATGCTTCCACCTTGGTTAATACAAAGCATATAAAGTCTCCATCTTTTTAAATGACTGAATAATATTCCATGGTATACATATACCATAGCTTATAAATCCATTTCTTGGTTGGTGGGCATTTAAGCTATTTCCACATTTTGGCAACTGTAAATTGAGCTGCATAAACAGTCTAGCGCAAGTGTCCTTATGATAAAAGGATTTTTTTTTTCTTCTGGGTAGATGCCCAGTAATAGGATTGTAGAATGCAAATGGGAGATTGAGCTTGAGTTCTTTCTTGAGTTTTTTGGGTTCTCCATTCTTCCTTCCAAAAGGGTTGTATTGGGCTGCAATGAACATTCTGGTACAGATGTCTTTGTTATAATGTGATTTTTGCAGCCCAATTCATAATTGCTAAGTCATGGGAGAAACCCAAGTGCCCATAGACCCATGAATGGATTAATAAATCGTGGTACATGTATACCATAGAATAGCACGCAGCTTTAAAGAAAGATGGAGACTTTACCGTTTTCATGTTTACATGGATGGAGCTGGAACATATTCTTCTTAATAAAGTATCTCAAGACAGGAAGAAAAGGTATTCAATGTACTCAGCCCTACTATGAAGCTAATTTATACTTTCATATGAAGGCTATAACCCAACTATAGCCCAAGAATATGGGGAAAGGCACAAGGGAGGGGAGTGGAGGGGTGAGGTTGGGGTGGAGGGAGGGTAATTGGTGGGAATCACACCTATGGTGCATCTTAGAAGGGTACAGGCGAACCTTACTAAATGCAGAATTCAAATGTTTTCATACAATAACTAAGAAAATGCCATGAAGGCTATGTTAATCAGTTTGATGAAAATAGTTCAGATTGTATATGAAATGAGCACATTGTACCCCTTGATTGCACTAATGTACACAGCTATGATTTAATAATAATAATAATAAAAACCCCAAACCCAAAAGTGTTGTATTAGTCATTGGTCTGCAGTTCTACCAGCAGTGTAAGTGTTCCTTTCTCTCCATATCCATGCCAGCATCTGTAGTTTTGGCATTTTTTGATATAGGCTATTTTTGCTGGGATTAGATGGTATCTCAGGGTGGTTTTGATTTGCATTTCTCTAATAATTAAGGACAATGAGCATTTTTTCATATGTTTGCTAGCCATTCATCTATCTTCTTTAGAGAAGGTTCTGTTTATGTCTCTTGCCCATTGATTGATATATGGGATTATTGGCTTTTTTCATGTAGGTTGATTTGAGTTCTATAGATCCTAGTTATCAAGTTTTTGTCTGATCCCAAATATGCAAATATCTTTTCCCATTGTGTAGGTTGTCTACTTGCTTTGGTTGTTGTCTCCTCAGTTGTACAGCTTTTCAGTTTAATTATGTCCATCCGTTTATTTTTGATGTTGTTGAAATTGCCCAGGTCGTTTCCTCACAGTGAATCCCAATTGGGAGGTAGAAGAAGCATTTTTATTAGAGAAGGCTTTCTGTAGTCTTAAAAGACAAATAAATAGAGGTACATTTAAGCCAGGGAAAATAGTGGTAGGCCATTCTAAGCAGAGGTTTTTGTTTGTTTGTTTTGTTTTGTTTTTGAGACAGTCTCACTTTGTTGCCCTTGGTAGAGTGCTGTAGCATCATAGCTCACAGCAACCTCAGATTGTTGGAGAGCTCAAGTGATTTTCTTGTCTTGGTCTCCCAAGGAGCTGGGACTACAGGCACCTGCCACGACATCTGGCTATTTTTAGAGACCCGGGTCTCACTCTTGCTCGGGCTGGTCTTCAACCCGTGATCTCAGGCAATCCACCCTTCTCAGCCTTCCAGAGTGTTAGGATTACAGGTGTGAGCCACACGCCCAGCTCCTAAGCAGAGGTTCTTGAGCAAAAAGATAAAGTTTAAAGATAGGTGTGGTGTATGGTGAAGATCCTACCATTTCAGTATTTCTGGGATGTGAATGAAGTATGAAGCAAGGAAGCTGGGTGATAAATTAGCCTGGAAAAATAAGCAGGAGTGAGAACCAGGAGGACCTTTTATGCTGCATTAAATTACAGGATTTTATGTTGTAAGCATAACAAAACAAAGAGAGCATGGAGGAAGAGAGTAACAAAACAGAAGAGAGTATAGTGGATTAAAGCACATCCTCTGACGACAGGCTGCCTGGGTTCAAAAGTCAGCTCTGCCTTTTACTAGGGGTGTGACTTAAGTTTTTTTATTCCTTATGATTTTTGCCCTGTTAAGGGAGATTATAAAAGTACCTACTGCATGGAGTTATTTTGAGGATTTATGAGTTAAATCATATAAAATGCTTAGAGCACTCAATAAGTATTAACAATTGATATCATTGTTATCATTAATTTTTATATTTATGCAGTAGAAAGACCACCCTGGAATCCTGTATAGGGGATGATTTAGAATAATATAGGACCAGAGGTGGGGAAATCATAAAGAACTTCACGTGCCTCTCCAATAGTTTCCACTGGCATTTGCTACATATGTTTATGATACACTGCTATATAATGATTTTAGTAAAATCATATACATTAGAGGTGGATTTTATACATACTCTATTAATGAAAACTTTCCACTTTATTTTTTTACAGATGTTCTTGGCATGAAAAGACAAGCTCTAAGGATTTCAGGACCTTGCATGGCCTGGCTATACTACAGTTCTGCTGTTCAGAGTATAGTTCAGAACTTGTTTCTTGAGAAGGTAATATCCAGAGGGAAGCCAGCTGTTTTCTAAAAGAGGACTGAAAATAACAATGAGATTGAGTTCTAGCATGGGTTTGAGACCATCTGATAGTTACTATCTTACTCTAAAACTCAGGTTGCACACATTGCTGCCTGCTTTATATAGTGCATTTAAGGTGATCAAGGGATAATGGATAAACTGAAAGGATGAAAGGATCAGGGCTGTGAATATCTCTCTTCTACTTACCCGAATGTATAGTCTTAAATATTCTGTAGATCTCAGTTCCTGTATCTGTGACATGGGACTAATAATACCCACTATGTTATCTTGCAGGGCTGTCAAGAAAATCAGTTGAGATCATCAAAGTGAAAGCACTTGACAAAAGTCCAACAACATTTTAAAAATGAAATGATTTTTAAAACCATTTAAAGAAGACTCAGATACATAAGCATGTGGCATGATCTGTACATGTTTGTTTCTTTATTAAATGAATTGGCAAGAGTTGAAAGATATGCCAGATAATCACCTGTTATGCAAATCACCTTAGTTTGCACATAGTTGAAAGTTTTTAATTCCTCTGTGCAGACTTCTGCTTCCAATGAAAGCTCAGGAAATCCACCTTAATTTTTTTTTCCTGCTAAAAAGCTCCTTTTAGTCATTTCCATGCTTTGAGCTTGGTTCCAAAAATCTGGAGTTTCTCCAAGACTATCCCACTAATCAATGGGACATTAGTGCCTCTTTTTCCAGCACTTCTAGGAGGCTACTGGTAAGTCTCTAGATGAAATATATTACATTTAAAACAGTGCTACAGCAAAAGCTTTGAGAAGCACCTGAGAGATCTCGGTTCGTCTGGAAATCTACCTCTGCCTATATCTTCACTAAGATGGACCTAAAACTTAAAAATCGTGAGTTCTGGTACAGTCTCCATGGCCAGATCCCAGGGCTGCTGGATTGGGACATGGGGAATGAATTATTTTTGCCTTGTACCACAGACCAGCGACCCTTAGCTGAGCAGAACCTTACCAAATACAGACTCCGACTAATGGAGCCTCCAAATGTCCCTCAGGAGAAGAGACCCAATCCTGACGAAGATGGGCCTCACTCTGAACCTAACCTGTGGATGTGGGTGAACCCTAACATTGTGTGCCCCATCAACACCCAGGAGGCCCCAAAGCCTGGTGAAAAAAAAGATCTGACAAGCATGCCTCCTTCCCCTCAGCTACCTCCGAAGGATGAAGAGCCTAACTGCTCAGAGGCCACAGTGGTAGAGTCCCTGCCATCTTCCTCTGGTGAGCAGTCTCCCTTACAGAAGCATTTCCTGTCTTCCCCTAGTGACTGGGAACTCACAGAAGAGGAGACTGAAGAACAAGAAGACAGTTCTGTAGCCCGCCAGCCTCCTAACAAAAAGGAGTGCTTTAAGAGCCAGAAGCTGTGGCAAGCCAGCAGTCAGGAGAGGAAGTCCTGGCCACGGCCTCCTCTCAATTACAGCCACCTAATTGCCCTAGCATTAAAAAATAGCCCCCCTTGTGGCCTCAATGTGCAAGAGATCTACAATTTCACCCGACAGCATTTCCCCTTTTTCTGGACAGCTTCAGATGGCTGGAAGAGCACTATTCGCCATAACCTTTGCTTCCTGGGCAGTTTCGAAAAGACACCAGTAAGCCTTCATGATGAGACCAGTGCAAGACCTCGCTCTTGCCTCTGGAGGCTCACTGAGGAGGGACACCGTCGCTTTCAGGAGGAGACTCGTTCCTTAGCTTCTGCTAGGAGGGAAAGCATCCAACAGAGCATGAGCCAACCGGAGGTGATGGACTCCCTCTTTGACCTTTGAACTACCACTGCTCCCTTTCTGTAACACTGTCCTCCTTACGGAGCCTACTCACCCCTCGAGTCTTTCCTTAATGCATAAGCCTACCCTACCTGGTTGATGGCAAGCCTGTCTTTACAAGAATGGTGTTAAAATGAGAAATAGGGACAGGGAGGCAGAGTTTAAGTCCAAGTGAAGCATCATTGAAAGCTTCATCAGGACAGTGGCAGTGGTTCTGCATTTAGCTTATAGGCAATCCTAGGAAGAATGGCATGGAAGCTAAGGAGAGAAATGTATGTTTTGTAAGAGAAAGAAATTCTGTTTATAGAGAGCATGCTGACACATGAAAGCGAATGGTGGAATATAAAACATAAAATGCAGGATGAAGCCAAGCCATGGACAGTCAACTTCAACTGCCATGTGAAGGTGTATATAGATAAAGAGAACTGGGTTTTATGTTCAAAGTCTGGAGATAGAAGTGTCCCCTCCTTACCATTCATCAGTTACATCTCCCTTTTAAGTAAGTCATTTTATCCTTTACAGCCTCACTTGTCTTTTTCTGGCCTTGGACTGACTTCTCAGCCTTGTTCCTTGGCCATCCAATTCCAATATTGACAGATATTGCCAAGTAACCACTTTTAGTTTGGCTATTGAAAGCCCTTGAATTGCTCCTGAATTGTATTAACCTCAAGTCTTTTTTTTTTTTTTTGTAGAGACAGAGTCTCACTTTATTGCCCTCGATTGAGTACCGTAGCGTCACAGTTCACAGCAATGTCCAACTCCTGGGCTTAGGCGATTCTCTTGCCTCAGCCTCCCAAGTAGCTGGGACTACAGGTGCCCAACACAATGCCTGGCTATTTTTTTGTTGTTGTTTCAATTTGGCCGGGGCCAGGTTTGAACCCACCACCCTCGGTATAGGGGGCCGGCGCCCTACTCACTGAGACACAGGCACCGCCCAACCCCAAGTCTTTTGATGACAATGGTTTGTTTTCCATTCTTTTTATTAATCATACTTTTATTGAGAAAATGCTACTAATGTGTCGAGGTCAATCTTAGATGCTGACGATTAAAAGCTGACAGATGTTAGTGGGAGACAGATATTTGTAATGTAAATATGGTGAAACTGGTATAAGAGGTTGCCACCGAAATAGGGACATTTCTTTCTGGGCAGGACCTGAAAGGCACTTAAAAGGAAAATCACTTTTGAGCTAGTTTTGAAGAATAAGTAGAAAATTGCCAGGCAGATAAACTGGAGAAGAGAAATTACAGAAGCAGCAGGATGACTGAATTAGTGGAATTTGAGGGAATGGTATAAAGTTCAGTGTAGCTTAATTACATTTAAGACCAGGCAGGAGTATCTGTGGGAAAGGTGCACAAAAGGCCTTTTATGTAATACTTAGGTGTTTAGACTTTATCTTGTGAGTTATGGGGAAACGAGATAATCAGTGATATTTTGCTAAAAAACAAAAACAAAAGCAGAAAAAAAAACAGCAAGAACAACAAATATTTCATCATTTGGTTTTCTAATTTCAAAATTCTCTTTAACACCTTTTCTATGCAAATAAATTTTATCAGAGGAAAGCACAGATTTTTATCTCCTTCGTTATTAACAACTGTCCAGGAGAAAATAGATGTGTAAGTATCCATTCAATAATTGAGGCATAGAAATGCTTGTAAGCTACAAAAGCCATTCATTCAATTATTTGTAAATCAATTGAAAGTATCATTTTTGTAACGATATACCACGGCTTTATGTTCAAATTCTGGAGATAGATGGGTCCCCTCCCTACCATTCATCTTTTGTATCTTCCTACAAACTATATATTTAGGTTGAATTGCAGAAGCAACATATGCAAACAGTAATCTTTGAAAAATAATTATAAATACTACTTCTGTATCATAAGGCAAAGACCAAGTTGACACATGTCTTGGAATTAATAAAATATTCTGGCAATAAATGATCAACATTTACTACTCATTATTTTCCCAAAATTAATACTTATAAGAAAAATAGACTGTTGTGAAAGATTATTTTTTATCACAAACTATATTTCTAAATAAATCTGCTCTGTAAATTTTCAAACTTTCCATTTTCAGACCTGGATGTGGATTTTTCTGCTGCACCCTTGTGCCTTTGAGCTTTGAACTCCTCTATTCATTTTTTTTCTGGTTCTTGTTTTCACTCTCTGATTGCACAAAAAACACTGGCTGGACATGGCACTTCTTTAGTCATTTCAGATAATTTAGATGAAAGTGCGTTCATCCTCTAGAGGAATTTCTTGCTTTTGCTTTTCCTCCTTCCCAGTATCCTTACTGGTACTGCAACTGGCTTCTTCATAGCTACTGCTTTCCAGAGATCTTTCTTTTTTGTTAATGTTGAAAGCATACTTGTTGTGGTGTTACTCATCTTTCCTTTGGGAGGCTTCAATATCAATTGGGGAGGGTGCTTATTCATCACTCACCACATCAACAAAGTCTTTGTAAATATCAGCAGGTATTTTGATGTTTGGCAGACCTGGTGTACAGAATCAACTGATGCAGATATTCTTTTGCATCATTTGCCTTCTCACTGAATTTATGTGTTTTCTGTATTTACCTAAGTCCTTTTAGATTAAATAGAATAAGAAAAAAATAAATTAATGTTATCATCCATTGATCCTGCACCATGGTTTTTATTTGTAACCTCAATTGGAGAATTTGCCTGAATAACACTCAGTTATTTTAAGCAACGCATTTGGATACTTCCTTTTGCTGCTATTCTGAAGAAATTTCATCCTCTTCCTTGTCTGTAAACACAGTATGAAGATTTCTGTCAAATTCTACCCAATATTGCTCTTTAAATCTTCTGGAACCCACATTTCCTGTACGTCTCTATGCAAACTGACTTTAAACATTATCCTTGCTGCCAAATATGCTTCCAAACCATGCATTTAGGGGATTTTTAAAGCTCTTTTTCTCCAATTTCCTGTTACCTTCAGCATTTTTTTGTTCAGAAAATGTTTCACCCTCTGGTGACCCATCAGCATTTCTTCTGGTATTTCATCTTTGAAATCAGAACTCATATTTTCTTGAAATTGTCTAGTTCTTCCCTAGTGGTCCCCCCTACCTCAATACTAAATCAAACATATGACCTTCTTTGCAGTGCACTTATACTTAACCTCAAGCACTACAGTTACTTCACTACAACTGGAACATCGTACTGGCTTGAAGACTAGAGGGCCAAATAGTACTACAGCATTGTAAATACACATCTAAATACAGGCTCAAGTGTGCTGTGAGATAAAAAGAAAGAAAAAAATACACATCTAAATATGAGGTCTTTTTCTGAAGGACATCAAAATTACTTAATATGTTCTCCCAAAGCTGAATTTGATGGGTTCGTTTTCTCGGACCTAGAATACTGACTTCTCTGGGGAAGCAGCAGAGATGGCAATGACAGCTGATGAGACCACTGGTCTGGAGACAGCAAGTGCCAAGGTCATGGGATCGGGTCCTCGAACAAAGATAGGACCGCATTCAGGGTTAGCAATGACAGGGAGGGTCCAGGGCAATGTTCAAGAAAAGGGAAGAGGACTGGGAGAAGTTCAAGGTTGGCAAGACAAGCAAATGGTTTCCAAAGTGGGGGCTCCAGCTTCCTTGCCATTGGAGGCCACTGGGCAGCCTGATGAGGAGGTGGCACTATGGTCAGTGGCAGCAGCTAACTAAAGAGTTCTAAGAGAATATTTAGCTGTACCTCCAGACCAAGACCACCCTCAGCACCTGATGACTGCCACTCAGATTGGAGTTAAGGTGACTTTTATGCACGTTTCTGTACTTGCACGTAATACTGGCAGTAGCAGTTGCTCACTTGCTTCCTTCACTGTCAACAGCACCGCAATTTCATTGCACTGTTACCAGGTAACTTTTGGAAAAGGGAAATAAATGTGCATTTAAAACCTGGACTTCAATTCATTAGCCATCCAACCCCCGCCACCCCGCTTCACACTCCCCTTCCCTAGCCTTGGTGATTATAAATCCAGTAAGCAGCCAGCCCCTTCTACTTTAGGATGACAGGCTCTAAAAAGATCACTTGAGTAATAGAATCAATAGTTCCCACTCTTTCCTCATCCACGCAACCTACTGGGTTAAACAAAATGGTCTTATTTGATTTAATAACGAATCATTCTTACCTTAGGAAGAATAAATCATTTTCCTCTAGGTACTAGACCGAGATACATAATGGAGAGCAGCACATAAAGGTCCTAGCCTTGGTCAACTACAAGGATCACTCTTCACTTGCAAAATAAAAATAATATTAACTTTAAGGATTGCAAATAAAAGTTAAGGAAAAAGTTATGTGGAAAGTGTTTGGTATACAATAGGCATTATTTTTTCTTTCACACCATTTAGGATTATTGGTTGCAGCACAGAGGATTAATTTTTCTCAGCTAGAGGTCATAAAGTGCCAGAAGTTTTTTCTCTTTGGATTGCTAGGAATAAAAGAGCATCCACTTTGTTTAACCTGTTAACTGATAAAAGAGAGATCAGATTAGTTCAATTATCATTATGAAATTAGAGGCTTTTTAGTAGGCCCACTAGAATAAAAAAATGCTTTAGCTGGGAAAAATTATATGCAATCAATCCTCCCTACCCATGGGTTCACCATCCATCGATTCCACCAACCAAGGATCGAGAATATTTGAAGAACCAGGCTCAGTGGCCTCCACCTATAATCCCAGCTACTTGAAAGGCTGAATGGGGCAGGATCACTTAAGGCCAATGAGCTATGATTGTGCCACTGCACATACCAGCCGGGGAAAAAGAGTGACACTATCTCAAAAAAAAAAAAAATTCAAAAATGAATAAATCTGAATTGAAAACGTACAGACTTTTTCTTGTCATTATTTTTAAACAATACAGTATAACAACTATTTACATAATATTTACATAGTATTAGGTATTACGAGTAATCATAAGAATTGCTTATGGGCCACCAATAATATGACTCCAGCTGTCATGAAGGGGTGATCAAACTTTTCCCTTTTTTGCTGCACATTGGAAGAGGAAAAGTTGCCTTTTACCACACATTAAATAAACAAACACTAATGAAAGCTGATGAGCATAAAAAAAAAAAGCTGAAGTGCATAAGTTTCATGTTAATCTGACAACACAGATAAGCAAAAAAGTCCTCACATAATCTTCATGTGGGCCCATGGTCACAGGTTGGACACCCCTGAAGGATGTGGGTAGGTTATATGCAAATGCTACATCATTTTATATCAGGGACTTTAGCATTCCTGGATCTATGGAGTCCTAGAGCAAATTCTTCATGGACACCAAGAGATGACAATATATATAGACAGTTATAAGAATTTTTAGGCCTAAAATGCTATTATTTCAACAGTAAATGGCATATATGGTATAAAATTTCAAAAAATCTGAAAGAGCATATTAGTGAAAAGTTAGTTCTGAATCATTTTTGAAGGTAATACTTTTATAATCTCATTTATTCAATCTGTTAAAAGATGATTTTCAGAAAAAGGCATAATCATTACTCCCATACAAATACAAAAGTGAACGAGTGTTAAAATTTTTATTTTACTTATTCAATGAAGAGGCTTGGCATGTTATAACCAATTCAAAGGAAAAAATCCAAAGAGTATAGATTTACATGGATTAAGGGAACTTTTAGATAAATTGCAAAAGAAGGTAAAGTGACTTTCCCACTGTCAGTGGGGGAGAGTTCAATTACATTTGAATCTGCAGGACGTAATTTGTATGTCTCTTAGTTACCTACAATTTAGCAAGAGCTGCAGAATAGTTCAAAGACAGTAGACCTTGACTACAATACTACAGAGTATTATAGATGATAAACAATTTCCCAATGAGATACAAAAGTTCTTTCTACAGTCATCCTTATGTTTTTCATCAAAAATAAGCTCAAAAGAAAAAGATTATTTTGCCACAAAACAACAAAATATGGTGGGTCTTATTAGATTTAGTGTAATTATTTACACAGATTCAGTGAGACCATATAGAGCTTAAGTTTGTTTTTCTGAAAGTTCTTATAAGGAATCTCAGGTCTTTAAAAATTTTCTTAAGGCTAAAAAGCTAAACCAGATTCATTACCAGATTTTACCTATAGTACTAATAGTTTTAGGCAAATTCTTCTCTTCTTGAGGTCACCCAAATATTTTAAGTCTCCTAAGAGTGCCTGAAAGTGGTCTTCATTACATACTCGAAAGACTGGAAATCCTGTAAGCCAGGTGCTAAACCAGTTTTCCCAAGAGAACTTGGTTCCATCAAGTCAAACTTAGATTCCTAAAACTATCTGATTATAGCTGATTAAAAGAGCATCATTCTCAAACATAACATTTCAGTCAAAGCCTTGTTTCCAAAATTACTGTCTCCAGTTATGTCCTGTTAACAAGAACAGACTCTTACTGAACCCTGTGCAAACAATTATATTGCCACAAAAATAAGAACACTCAATAAGAGTTTCTGAATTATGGATGGGTCATGCAGCAAAAAATATATCATCTACAAAATGTGTATTTCTGTTTACAAAAGTATAATGCACTATATTGTTATGAGTTATAAGAAAAGAGAAATGGGTCCCTTAGACTCCCATAATATAAAATAGCAAACATCAACAATATTCCAAACAAATGCCATGATCATCCTTCATCAGTTTATTCAGTCCTATGCAGTTAATGTTTGTTCTGTTAAATCTGGGGTTAGTAGTCTCACAAACCCATCTGCTACTTAATTAGAATTCTGGAAATCCTGACTTGTCCATTGACATAGTCTCAAATAACACAACCAATACCATCAGAAGTCTGTGCTCACAGTGTTTGGTATACTCATTTTTTTCCACAGGACTCTGAGTTGAAGATAAAGAACTTAGGCTTGAAACTAACTGTGAGCATTTTCAGGAACGCACCAGATTAATAATAATAAAAGAAGTTTGTAGATGATAAACATCTTTAAATGGCTGTTCTTAATTAATTACTGATAATTTTTAAAAGTGAAAGCTCTGATAAGAATTCATAACAAGAATAATAATGGAATTGATGTGGTGATTTGGTGATTTTTTTTGAATGTAAAATAAGATAATAAAGGCAATCCAAAAATAGAAATATCTGGAAAAAATGAATTACCTTATTTTCCAAAAAGATAGTAAATATTATATCTAACTTTTAAAATGGATGAATAATACAGAACATTCATGAAACAATAGGAGAATATACATTTTCTCAAGCATACATGGGATATTTTCCAGGATATACTGTATGTTAGGCCACAAAATAAGTCTTAATAAATCAAAAAGATTGAAACTATACAAAGTTATCTTTCTTATAACAACGAGTTAAAACTAGAAATCAACAGAAGGAAAACTGGAAAATCTACAAATATGTAGAAATTAAGTACACTCTTAAACTATCACTGAGTAATCACCAGGGAAATTAGAAAGTATCTTAAGATAAATGAACACAAAAACACACCATTCCAAGATGTATGGGATACAGCAAAAGCAGCACTAAGAGAGAAATGTACTGTTATAAATGTTTGCATTAAAAAAGAAAAAATATTGGGACAGGAGTGATGGCTCCCTCCTGTAATCCTAGCACTCTGGGAGGCCAAGGTAGGTGACATTGCTTGAGTTCAGGGTTCGATACCGGCCTCAGCAAGAGCAACACCCCATCTCTAAAAGATAGTGGGCATTATGGTGGACACCTATAGTCCCACCTACTTGGGTGGCTGAGAGAAGACAATCACTTGAGCCCAGGAGTTTGAGGTTGCTGTGAGCTATGAAGCCATAGCAATCTACTGAGGGTGACAAAGTGAGACTTTGTCTCAAAAAAAAAGAAAGAAAGGAAATAAAAATATCTCAAGTAAACACCTAACTTTATTCCTGAAGCAACCAAAAAGAATAACGAACTAAATGGAAAGGTAGTAGAAGAAAGGAAATAAAGAGTAGAACATAAATAAACAAATAGAGGGGAAAAAAGGATTAGATAAAATCAATAAAACTAAGATTTGGTTCTTCAGAAAATAAACAAAATTGACAAACTTTTAACTACATTCCCTATGGAAAAAACAACAAAGACTCATATAAATGAAATCAGAAATAGAAAAGGCAGGCATTACTACTTATTTTACATAACTAAAATGGATTATAAGAGAATACCATGAACAACTGTATACCACAAATTGGATAACCTAGATTAAGTAGACATATTCCTAAAAACACATAACCTAGCAAGGAGAAATCATGATGAAACAGAAATTCCAATAGGCCTATAACTAATAAGGAGATAGAATTGGTAATCAAAATTTTCCTTCAAAGAAAAGCCCAGAATTTTATGGTTTTGTTGGTGAATTCCACTAAACAATTAAGGAAGAGATAACATCAATGCTCCTCAAACTTCCTCTCCTTCAAAAAAATTGATTGCAAGAAAGAGAACACTTCCAAACTCATTCTATGAGGGCAGAATTATCCTGATACTAAAGCCATACAAGAACACTACAAAGAAAGAGAGAGAGGGGGAGAGAGAGAGAGAGGAGAGAAAGAGAGAATGAGAGGGGAAGCGAGAGAGGGAGGAAGGGAGGGAGAAAGAAAATTATAGGCCAATATCTCTGATAAATATTGATGCAAAAATAGTCACCAAAACACACTCAAACACAATTAAACGGCAAATGGAAAGGGCCAAGTGGGATTTATTCGTGATATGCAAAGATGATTAAACATAAGAAAACTTTAACCAAGCAGGTGAGAGACTTGCACAGTAAAAACTAAAAACACTGTTACTGTAATGAATTAAAGGAAACAACAATATGTGAAAAATAGCCTATATTCATGGATTGGGAGACTTAATATTATAAAATGTCAATACTATACAAAGAGACCTACAGATTTGATGCAATGTCTATTAAAATCCCAATTATGTTCCTTCAAAAAATATAAAAACTCACACTAAAATTTACATGAAATATCAAGGGAACACAAATCATAAAAACAATCTTGAAAAAAATCAACATTTGAGATCATACTTTTTGATTATTTTTTAAACTTTCTCAGAAGTGTAGAAATTTTATTTTTTAAAAAATATCTTTATTTTTTGAGACAGGGTTTCTCTATCTTGCCCAGGAAGGTCTTGAATTCCTGGGCTCAAGTGATCCTCCAGCCTCAGTTTACTAATAATTTTTTATTTATTTTTAATTTCAAAGTTCACTACATAGAGAAGTCAAAAAACTTGGCACTGAAAAAGGACAAACATGGGTGGTGCCTGTGACTCAAAGGAGTAGGGCGCCGGTCCCATATGCTGGAGGTGGTGGGTTCAAACCCAGCCCCGGCCAAAAACTGCAAAAAAAAAAAAAGCACAAACATATATCATAGATCAATAAAATAGAAATAAATTAATAAATAATCACACATATAGTCAACTGATTTTTGACAAAGGTGCCAAGACCATTTAAAAAGGAAAGAAAAGCATTTTTTACAAATGCTGTTAGGAAAACTGGATATTTACATGTAACAGATGGGAATTTGGATCCTTACCCTACCATATATACCATATATTAAAATTAAACCAAAATGGATCCAAGATATAAACATAACATCTAAAACTATAAAACTTTCAGAAGAAAATACTGTGGAAAATATTTATGAAATTAGATTTCATGATGATCTTGTGATTATAACACAAAAAGTACAGGTAATAAATTTTAAAAAATGATAAATTGGACTACACCAAAATTAAAAACTTCTATGCATTAAAGAACTCAATTTACAAATTGAAAAGGTAACCATAAAGTAGGAGAAAATATTTGCAGATCATGTATCTCAATAAAGAATTGATATTGAAAACATATAAAGAACTAGAACTCAACAACAAAACAAACAACATGTAAAGGACTTGAGCAGTCCTCTCTCCAAAGATCTAGAAATAGACTACACACATGTTAAAACACACTCAACTTCAGTAGTCATTAGGGAAATCAAAATTAAAACTACAATGGGGTTGGCGCCTGTAGCTCCGAGGCTAAGGGCACCAGTCACATACCCCCGAGCTGGGAGGCTCGAAACCAGTCCAGGCCTACCAAACAACAATGAAAACTACAACTAAAAAATAGTCGGGCATTGTGGCAGGTACCTGTAGTCCCAGCTACTCGAGAGGCTGAGGCAAGAGAATTACCTAAGCCCACGAGTTGGAGGTTGCTGTGAGCTGTGACGCCAGAGCACTCTACCGAGGGCGACAGCTTCAAACTATCTCAAAAAAATAAATAAATAAAACTACAATGAAACACCCCCCATGTCCACTAAGACGGCTATTATCAAAAAAAAAAGGAAAATAACAAATGTTGGTGAGAATGCAGAGAGATTGGAGCCTTTGTGCATTGTTGCTGGGAACGTTAAATAGCATAGCTCCTATGGGAAAAATGTATAGTGGTTTCTCAAAGAGCTAAAGATAGAATTACTATATTATTCAGAAATTCCACTTCTGAATATACAGAGGGTACCAAAAAATGCACACACATTTTAGGAAAGGTTATACTACAAGTCCATAGTTATTAAAACAGCTTGGTATTAACACAGAGATAGAGACATACATGTATGGAACAGAATATTTAATAAATGGTGATGGAAGAACTAGTTAGCCACATGTAAAAGATTGGAACTGGACCAACACATCTCCCCACTTAACAAAAATTGACTCACACTATATAAAATATTTAAATCTACTACATGAAATGATAAAGACTCTTGAAGAAAGCATGAGAAAAATTCTTAATGATAGGCTCAGCACCCGTAGCTCAAGTGGCTAAGGTGCCAGCTACATACACCAGAGCTGGTGGGTTCGAATCTGGCCCAGGCCTGCCAAACAATGACAACTACAACCAAAAAACGGCTGGGCATTGTGACCAGCACCTGTGGTCCCAGCTACTTGAGAGGCTGAGGCAGGAAAATCGCTTAGGCCCAGGAGTTGGAGGTTGCTATGAGGTGTGATGTCATAGCACTCTACCCAGGGCAATAGTTTAAGGATCTCACTAAAAAAAAAAAAAAAAATTCCTAATGACATAGGTCTGGGGAAAGATTTTATGAAGAAGATCCCATCAACAATTGTAGCAGCATCAAAAATAAACAAATGGGATCTGATCAAGCTCAAATGCTTCTGGACAGCTAAGGACACAATAAACAAAGCTATTAGACAACCTTCAGAATGGGAGAAGATATGTTCATGTTATGAATATGGCAAAGGCCTAATAACTAGAATCTATAGAAACTCAAGAAAACCAACAAGAAAAGAGAAAACAACCCAATTAATCACTGGACAAGAGAATTGAACAGAACCTTCTCCCAAGAAGACAGAAGGAAAGACAACAAACATGAAAAAAATGCTCATTGACCCTAATCCTCAAATAAACACAAGTTAAAACCACCTTGAGATTTCACCTGAAAGCAACAAGAGTAGCCCTCATCACAAAGTCATAAAGCTGAAAATGCTGGCAAGGGTGCAGAGAGAAGGGAACACTTACATATTGTTGGTGGGATTGCCAACTAATACAGCCTCTTTAGAAAGAAGTATGGAGAATCCTCAAAAAACTAAGAGTAGATTTCCCATTTGATCCTACAACCCCATTACTAGGTATCCACCCAGAAGAAAAAGAAATCATTCTACCATAAAGACATTTGCACATGAATACTTATCACAGGACAATTTACAATTGCCAAGAAGTGGAAACAACCCAAGTGCCTATCAATCCTGTCAATTAATCCACGAATGGATTAATCAACTGTTGTATATTTATACCTTGGAATACTATACAGGTATAAAAAGATAGAGATTTTACATTTTTTTTATTAAGTTATATACACAAAGATCATAAATACAATTATGTATATGTGGGGTACCATGTGTTGATTTTTTTATACCATCTGACATGCTTACATCAAACCAATCAACATAGCTTTTGCCTCATTTACTTAATTATTGTGTTAAGACATTTATGTTCTATACATGACAGATTTGACTTGTACCCTTGCAATATGCTCCATAGGTGTGGTCTCGTCGTTTACCTTCCCTCTGTCAAACCTCCCTTCTCCCCCTCCCATTCCATTTTTTTCCTTAATCCTGGGCTATAGTTGTGTTCCATCTTTCACAAGAAAGTGTGAGTAAACATAAGTTGGTTTCATAGAAGTACTGAGTACATTGGATACTTGTTTCTCCATTCTTGAGATACTTTACTCAGGAGTATATGTTCTAGGTCTCTTCATGTAAACATAAAAGAGGTAATGTCTTCATTTTTTTTTTTTTTTTTGAGACAGAGTCATGTCATCCTCGGTAGAGTGCTGTGGTGTCACAACTCACAACAACCTCCAACTTTGGGGCTTAAGCAATTGATTCTCTTGCCTTATCCTTCCAAGTAGCTGGCAGCACAGGTGCCCGCCACAACACCTGGCTATTTTTTGTTGTAGTCGCCACTGCTGTTTTGTTGCAGTTGCCACTGTTGTTGCCAGGGCCATGTTTGAACCTGCCACCCTCGGTATATGGGGCTGGCGCCCTACACACTGAGCCACAGACCCTGACCAATCTTCATCTTTTTTAAGGGTGCATAGTATTCCATACACATATACCACAATTACTTCATTCATGGGTCGATGAGAACTTGGTCTTATTCCATGATTTGGCTATTGTGAATTGAGCTGCAATGAATAATCTGGTGCAAATATCTTTTTTTCAAGGTGATTTTTTGTCTTATGGATATACTCCTAGTACAGGAATTGCAGGATCCTATGGCAGGTCAATTGTTAGATCCCTGAGTGTTCTCCAAACTTCTTTCCAAAAGGAACATATTAGTTTGCATTCCCCTTTTTTCCACATCCAGACCAACATCTGTAGTTTTAGAATTTTGTTATGTGGGCTACTCTTACTGGAGTTAGATGGTATCTCAAAGTGGTTTTGATTTGCATTTCTCTAATGATTAAAGATGATGAGCATTTTTTAATGTGTCTGTAGACCATGTGCCTGCCTTCTTCAGAGAAGCTTCTGTTCAGGTCTCTTGCCCATAGTGAAATGGGATCACTTGTTCTTTTCTTACTAATAAGTTTGAGTTCTCTGTAGATTCTGGTTATCACATCTTCGTTGGAAATGTAACATGCAAATATCCTCTCCAATTCTGAAGGCAGTCTACTTGCTTTATTTACTGTGTTCTTGGCAGTGCAAAAGGTTTTTAGTTTGATCAGATCCCAGTAATGTATTTTTGGTATTCCTTCAATAGCCCTAGAGGTCCTCCTCATAAAGTATTCTCTCAGGCCAATTTTTTCAAGTGTTTCTCCTACACTCTTTCCAAGAATCTTTATGGTTTCATGTAATAGGTTTAAGTCGTTCATCCAGTGAGAATCAATTTTTGTTAGAGGTTAAAGGTGTGGGTCCAGTTTCAGTCTTCTACAAGTCACCAGCCAATTCACCCAGCACCATTTGTTAAATAGGAAATCTTTCCCCCAATGTAAATTTTTTATAGATTTATCGAAGATCAAATGCCAGTAAATGTCTGGATTCATCTCTTGGTTCTCAATTCTGTTCCATACATCTACCTTTCTATTTTTGTGCCAATACCATGCTGTTTTGATCACTATAGATTTATAGTATAGTCTGAAGTCTGGTAGTGTGATTCCCCTTGATTTGTTTTTATTTTTGAGCAGCGTCTAACCTTGGCTATTTGAGGTTTTTTTCTGTTATCATATGAAATGAAGAACTGGTTTTTCTAGATCTTTAAAGTATGACAGAGGTGCTTTAATGGAGACTGCATTAAAACTTTAGATTGCTTTGGGTAGTATGGACATTTTAACAATGTTGATTCTTCCCAGCCATGAGCACAGTATGTTTTTTCCATGGTATGGTGTGGTGTGTAATTTGTTTAATGTGTTGCTAGATTCTGTTTGCTAGGATATTATTTTTCATACCATGGAAAAACATACCATGTTTTGACATCTTCAGCTATTTCTTTTCTCAGAGTTTTCTATGTTTGACATATTCAGCTATTTTTTTTCTCAGCGTTTCATAGTTTTCTTTATAGAGATCCTTTATGTCCTTTGTTAGGTACACTCCCAGATATTTCATTTTCTTTGGCACTACTGTAAAGGGAACAGAGTCCATGACTGTTTTTTTAGCTTGACTATTGTTAGTATATATGAATGCTACTGATTTGTGAGTATTGATTTTGTGGCCTGAGATGCTGCTGTAATCCTTGATCACGTCTAAGAGTTTTGTGGTTGAGTCCCTGGGGTTTTCCAGGTATATGATCATGTCATCTGCAAAAAGTGAAACTTTGATCTCCTAATTCTATGTGGATACCATTGATTGTCTC
>CAUYON010149922.1:0-21484 GCA_963573935.1 Arctocebus calabarensis
TTCTCCAGGAAGAAGCCTGTCCCTAGGAGGAGACATGATAGAGAGAGGAATAGCTGATGAGGAGCCACTGGAGGGTCTTTGCTGACCAGCTGTATCATGATCCTTCCCATGATCCTTACTGCTCTTAAATTAGACACAGAACAACTCGATGATGTTCAAGTTAAGAGATGTCAAGGAGACCACCAGCATGAAAAGGATGAAGATGCTTTCCTCCACTGGGTGAGAGAGAAAGCAGTCCACCTGATATAGAGAAGGGTCTCATTTGCAAATGTAAACTTCACTCAAGCTAAATCCATAGAGATACCACTGGTCAGCAGGAATGCCATCTCTAAAACAGACTTGAAGGAGATATTGTTGGAGTAGGTTCTTGGCAAGCCCCCTTGCATTTTCACCTAACTGTGTTCTTCATTGCCATACTTAAACTTCTTTATTCCATTTCCTGCAAGCACATTTACACACTGACACCATCAGTTTGGGCAACTTTAAGTTCTTCTACCTGCTCGTTCAACTTCTCTTCTTTTCACATCACATGGAAAACACACACCAGGTAAAGAATGTGGGCACAGACACATACATGATCAGCAGGAACCAGAAGCGCACATGAGAGATTGGGAAAGACTGGTCATAGCAAACATTTTCACAGCCAAGCTGTCAAGTGTTACAGAGAAAGGCAAACTGCTCATCATCCCAGACTAACGTAACTGTACTCCTCAGGAGCAGGATTCAGAAAATGAAAAGGAAGGAGAGCCACACCTTTCCTCCAGCTGTGGAGTAGGCTTGAACCTTGTCCACGAGTTGGCCTCAGGCACTCTAGTCACCTGTGTTGCCTGTTTGCTATTTTTTTGATGAAAAGAAGTGAAATAGGCACACTGAATGATTGTACTCCTTGGAGAACGAAGTAAAATGAAAAAGTAAGCTCAAGCTGTGAAAATGCTGAAGTTTAAAAGTCTGTTGCTTTGGGGTACCTTCCTCACTCTTTCTAATTAATGAAAAAAAATTGCTGACACCAGATAAAAAGTTTGTGTGGATTCATTTCATACATGGTTAAGTAATCATAAACAAGGATGTACGTATATCTATAATGGGACAAGTTACATAAATGGGAGAACAAAATAGACAAATATAAACATCTTCAATTCCAAAACAAAGCAGTCTCTAAAAATAATGACTCAACGACAGAAATTGAATTAACAATTCATACTCATATTAACTGATTCATCATCAGAAGAATCTGGGCCAATACCTCCCAAATGGATAATGATATTTATTCAACCATCATTTATTCAGAGCCTATAGGTGCTAAATGCTATACCTGGCACTTGTTCCCATTGGGGAGTAAAAAAGACAGAATTCCTGTACTTGTAGAACTCATAAAGGGAATAATTAAAAGTGCAGTACTTTATTAAACCTAAGATTATAAGATAAACCATTATTTTACCTACTACTCAAAAAGGAATCAAGGCATTCAGTGCAAGATGCATCCTAATTTCAGAAATGTGAGGAAAAATGTCTATCTTAGAATCAAGAAAAAAGGCTAAGTGAGCAAGTCAATCTACAATTGCAAATTAAACAAATGCCAAGAAAACAGAAGGCACCAACAGAGGTGATAGAGGACAGATAGCTGGGTACTGTAGCTCAGTAGGTAGAGCACCAGCCCTGCATGGCAAGTTTCTTACCTGGGCCTGATTAAGAATGAAAAAAGAAAGGTGGAAAGAAAGAAAGAGGTGATAAAGGATAATGCCTTGATAAGAGACACCTCAAGGAAACCCAGGCCAGACTGGATAGAGTTGGCGAGGCAAAGGGTGAGAAAACCATTGCATGTGCAAAGAATTTAAGGGGGGCAGTACTCACTGTACTCAAGGAACTAAAAGGCAGACAGAGAAGTTACCAGGTAGGAGGCAAAGACAGAAGGAACACAGCCTGAGGCTACTGCCTGGGGGCAAGGGGGAGCTCCTTTAGGCATCCACTTGGCAGCAGCAGAGAAACCCAGAGACAGAAAGCAAGATTATACTGTGAATCTGGGGTAAGACTGAGGCCATGGGAGAAATTAGGAATAGCTGTCCAAGAGCTCTGGGGGACAATGAGAAGGTTGGGGAAGACTGGATCAGAATGAGGGATGTATGAGGATAAGTATTCTATGATGAGGGATGGTCAAGTGAGTTTTGGTGGTGACGAAAAGTAAAAGAAGATGTCAAGAATAACAGGGCCCGTCCTAAGAGACTCTGGAGAGGGTAAAGGGCAATTGATCCTGGCACCGTGGTACCAACTGCTTTGGTGAATTAAGTGGCATTTTCCAAGGGTAGCTGCCATCCCAGTTAACATGAAGTAGCAAGATCAGAATAAAAAAGGAGTTGTTGTTCCCTCGTTATCTGGGAATTGGTAGTTGGGTCCTTGCCAATAGGATCCCAATATAAATATTTATTTATTCAACCTAGACCATCTATCTTCAGTTGAACCGTTAGCACATGGAAGCTTTTTTGTTAAAACTAAATTACTGATGCACTATGTTCACTCTTGTGGGTTTCTTCTAGCATAGTGTAATAATGCATGAAGAGTTTTTTAAAAACCATTTTTAGGAGAACACAGATAGCACTCACTAATCTGATGGGGGGGGTGAGGCATGGTGCTTAAGTCAATGGTGCCACTACTGAAGACCTGCTACTTTTCATCTATTCCCTCCCGATAGCCCTTATTCACTACTTAAGAAGAAAGGTCTCTAAGCTAAAGCATAATGAAAGTTTTCTGCCACTTACTCAGAACATGCTAGACAAATAGATCTTACCTTAAAATGGACCAGTTAATTATTACATAGCAAAAAAATAGTTACTTTCAACCAAATCCTTTCAATACAGCAAATCATTTTATAAGAAATAAATATAATTATTTATTTATATAATAAACAATTTAATATATTTGCTATATTAAATGTATTTTATTTATAATTTTTAACACTTTAATTCTTTAATTTTTGAGATAGAGTCTCACTATATTGCCCTGGGTAGAGTACTGTGGTATCAGAGCTCACAGCAACCTCAAACTCTTGGGCTTAAGTGATTCTCTTGCCTCAGCCTGCTAAATAGCTGGGACTACAGAAGCCCGCCACAAGGCCCAGCTATTTTTTTGTTGTAGTTATTTTAGTTGGCGCAGGCCAGGTTCAAATACACCACCCTCCATGTACGTGGCTAGCGCCCTAACCACTGTGCTATAGGCGCCAAGCCAAAAAAAAATTCTTTGCTTCTCAAAGAGAGATATTCTTTTTAAACAACGAGGAAAACTAAAAGAGAAAAATATTTCTTAAGGTAAACATGATATGAGTTTAGAAACAATTAAGCAAATCTTAAATATCACACAGCAAATTTTTTCTGGGTTCAATGGCTATTCTTCTCAAGTAAATTCAGGGAGAAAAATAAAACTTAAATCCTAAAAAAAAGGGGAAAAAAGGCAAGGTTAATGAAATTTACAATGTCTTAATTAGTCATCTGTGATTGGTTACAACTGTTATCCAAGAACAACAACTAACGTCTCCCAAAATACACATTTTTAGCAAGTGATCAAGTTATAAATCTTTAAAATATACAAAGTTCAAGACCAGCCTAAGCAAGGGTAAGACGTCTTCTACTAAAAATAAGAAAACTAGTTGAGCGTCACTGCGGGTGACCAATAATTACAACTGCAACAAAAAATAGTCAGTGTTGTGGCAGGCGCCTATAGTCCCAGCTACTTGGGAGGCAGAGGCAAGAGGATCACTTGAAACCAAGAATTTGAGGTAACTGTGAGCTAAGATGATGCCACAGCACTCTACCCAGGGTAACAAAGTGAGACTCTGTCTTGAAAAAATGAAAAAAAAAGTATGGAAAGTATGTTCTTAGTTGCTTAAGTAACACATTTTAGCAAAACTGTCCTCTACCTCACAGACTCTGAAAGTAATCCTACTAAGCTAAGTGACCAGAATCTATAGTTTATAATACATTCATCAAAGTTAAATAAAAATAAACTGTTGGCATCATTAAGAATAATGGATTTATTCTCATTAGTTTTTCACATTTAAACAATACTCAGTCTCTAGCGATTTCAAAGTGCCTTAGAAAATTGAGTTATTTCTTCAGAATATAATAAGAATCCTTAGAAATACTTTAACATGGTTTACAGAAGGTATCTGATAAAACAAAAAACAATGCCACAGGGGAAAAAAGAAAATCAGTAAGTGTAATAATTCCAGTTAATTTAGGATAAAGTTATTAGCAATCTGCAAAAACTATATGAAGTTCTTAAGTTTTCCAAATATTTGGTTCTGAAAAAGTTCTTACTAAGCATACGAAAATACAGAGATCTGAAATTCAAAGGGATGAAAATAACTTGAGAATGAGTCACCTCAGCTAAGCAAATGGTTCATAGGAAAAGCAAAAAACCTCTTGCTGAACATTATTTAAAACTAGGCAAGATATTTCCAATTTTAAAAATATAAACATAGGACTTCAGCTCCAATACAGAAAGTGCTTGGATACCGTCACTCCTGTCCTTACAATAAAAAAACCTAACAAATTAAAAACCAGCAACTTTTCTTAGACTAATCAGTGAATTGAGGTTACAGAGCAAATTGTATCTCCTGAAATCTACAGAGACAGGCAAATACAGAGAATCATGTCCAAGACCAGCTTACCTAGAACAGAAAGCAGTAGTCACATACTAATAAGAAAATTTAAATGATAAATTGACAAAGGCTAAGTGAGACTGGCTTGTAAATGAGAATTCCTAGGGACTCAATCTTAGCATGCCCTCTATATTCTTGCAGCTTTTACCTCTAGGAATTTCTCCAGGTTTTGACTCTGAATATCTAAGAAAATCTCCTCCTCTTTTGAGTAAAAGGAGAAGAAAAGTAACCATCTTGAAGTACACTCAGAGGTAAGATACAAAAAAAAAAAAAAAAAATCTCCTTTTGGGTACGGAGAGAAAAAAAAAGTCACTATTTTGAAATGTGCCCAAGAGAAAAGTTGTGGTTTTGGAATAAGCCCAAAACATTCTTCCTAATGAAGGCCAACACTCCAAGAGAAAATTTACCAGAAGCCTTATGAGTCCTGAGAGAAAGGAAATTAGCCAACTATACTCACACTAACCTTCCTGTTTTCACCTAACAGGACAAAGGGAGTAGGCACTAAGAATACTTCTGAAGGTTGTAGCCAAGGACTGAGGCCCAGCAAAAGACTGAGATTATAGAATACTGTCCCAGAAGGACGCATACCCTTCTACCATGTCAACAGGGCTCCAAAATAGTGGATTACATCAGAAAGAGCAAGACAGACTATTTTTTTAAAAGTTCTTATGAAAACTCAAAGAAAAGGATAGGAAAAATAATCAAAATAGCAAACGCAAGAGAGGAAACTGAAGCTTCTGGTACCTACCTATACCTACAACAAACATGGTCCAGCTCCTAGCCAGATTGACGAAAAACGTGACACTAAAGGTCTATTTACGTCAGTTCCTATTACCTACTATATCACATCTAGCTCTTTAAAAAAAAAACTACATATATGCTAAAAAGCAAGAAAAAATGCAGACTAAAGAAACAAAGTAATCATCAGAATCAAACTCAGATACAGCACAGACTTGGTATTATTAGATAGGGAACTTAAAATAACTATGACAAATGTCAGGTGCAACTCCATGGAAGAATTTTTTTAAATACTGGAAATCAAAATAACTGTAATAAAAAGAAAATGCCCTTAATGGACTCATGAGTAGATTGGAAATAGCCAAGGAAAGAATCAGTGAACTTAAAAATATGTCAATATAAAATTTCCCAAACTAAAATGCAAAGAGAAAAATCAATTTTAAAAAGCAGAACAGAATATCTAAGAATTAGAGGAAATTTACAAAAGGTATAACCTATGTATAATTAGAATACCAGAAAGAGAAAAATGAGACAAAAAAAAAAATATTTGAAAGAATGGCAGAGAATCTTTCAAAATTAATGGCACCAAATTACACATCCACGAAGCACAGAGAACACCGAGTAGCATAAATACCAAAAAGTCTAAACCTAAGCATATCATACTCAAACTACTGAAAACCAAATACAAAGAGAAAATTGTGGAAGAAACCAGAGGGGGGAAAACCCCACCTTACCTACAGGGAACAAGGATAAGAGTTATATCTTACTTCTTATCAGAAACCAAGCAAGCGAGAGGGTGGAAATATTTCTAAAACGTTGAAAGGAAAAAAAAAAAATCTACCTAGAAGTTAATAGGAAATTATTCTTCAAAATTGAAGGAGAGTTTCTCAGATAAACAGAAACTAAACAAACCTATTAGTAGTAGACCTGCCCCTTAAAAATGTTTAAAAGAATTCTTCAGACAGAAGAGAAATGATACAGGTAAGAAACTAGGGCCTATATAAAGAACATCAGAGAAGGAACAAATGAAATTAAAATAAAATCTATTTTCCTATTCTTAGATAATAGACAACAATAGATAAAGGTAATAGCTGTAATAATTTATTGACTGATTATAGCATAGATTAATTAAATAATAGCAATGTTACAAGGGATGAGAATTGAAAAATTCTAATAAAAGGTACTTGTACTACCCATGAAGCAGTATGGAATTATCTGAAAGTGGATTTAGATAAATTGTACACGCACATTGCAAACTCTAGGACAACAAGTAAAAAATTTTATTTATTTATTTATTTTTTGAGATAGTCTCCTTTGTTGCCCTCGGTAGAATGCCTTGGCGTTATAGCTTACAGCAACCTCAAATTCTGGCTCAAGTGATCGTCTTGCCTCAGCCTCCCGAGTAGCTGGAACTATAGGCACCCACCACAATGCCCAGCTACTTTTTTAAAAGGAGGAGTCTCGGGCAGTACCTGTGGCTGAGTGGGCAGGGCGCCAGCCCCATATACCGAGGGTGGCAGGTTCAAACTGGCCCCGGCCAAACTGCAACAGAAAAATAGCTGGGCATTGTGGCGGGTACCTGTAGTCCCAGCAACGGGAGGCTGAGGCAAGAGAATTGCCTAAGCCCAGGAGTTGGAGGTTGCTGTGAGCTGTGTGGTGCCATGGCACTCTACTGAGGGGGGATAAAGTGAGACTGTCTCTACAGGAGAAAAAAAAAAAAAAAAACAAGGGTCTCGCTCTGACTCTGGCTGTTGTGGAACTCTGAGCTCAAGCAACACACCTACCTTGGCCTCCCAGAGAGCTAGGATTATAGGCTTGAGCCACAGTGCCCAGGCTAAAAAAATTTTTTTCTAATAAATATAATAGACATTCTAAAATAGAAGAGAAAATGGATCATATAAAATTGTCAGTTAAAACCAGAGAAGGCAGAAAAAGGGGAGTATTAAAAACAAATTCAGTACAACAAATAGAAAAAGTTACAAACATGGTTCCTATTAATACAATTACAGTAGTAATCACTTTAATTGTGAATGGCCTAATAAAGATCAAAGTAGATTTAAAAGAATTTTATTTTTAAGAGACAGGTCCTCACTCTGTTGCCCAGGCTGAATTGCAGTGCCATGGTCACAGCTCATTATAGCCTTGAACTCCTGGGCTCATGCCTCCTCCCTCAGCAACCTGAGTAGCTAGGGCAGCACCATGCCCAGCTAACTTGTACATTTTTTTTTTTTTTTTAGAGATAGGGTCTTGCCCTGGTGCCCAGACTGATCTTGAACTCCTGGCCTAAAGTGATCCTCCTACCTCAGTCCCCAAAGTTCTGGGATTACAGACATGAGTTACCATGCCTGGTTTAAAGAAAAAAAGTCACTGGAAATTAAAAAAAAAAATCACTGTAACTGTAAAGACGCAGATAGGTTAAAAGTAAAGGAGTGGAGAAGGCTATACCACATTAACACTAATCAAAAGGAAGCTGGAGTACCTATATTAATTTTAGGCAAAGCAGATTTCAGAACAAGATAAACCATCAGGAAAAAAGAGAGGCAGTGCAAAATGATAAATTCTTCAAGAAGACCTAACGGTCCTTAATATGTATGGACCAAACTAAAGAGCATTAAAATACATGATGAAAAATACTGGTATAACTGCAAAGAGAAATAGACAAATCTGCTATTATAGCTAAGGATTTCAGTAACTGACAAATACAATAGGCAGAAAAATGAGTATGGTTATGAGTGAAGTGAACAACACCATCAATCAACTGCATCTACTTGATATTTATATAATAATTCACAACAGCAGAATACACATTCTTCTCAGCCTCACATGAAACAATCACTAAGACAGACCACTCTGGGCCATAAAACACATGTTAACAAGCTTAAAATAATAAAAACCACACTAAGTATGCTCTCACACTACAATGGAATTAAATTATCAATAACAAAAAGATAAACACAAAAATCCCAAAATGTTGAGATTAAACAACAAACTTTTAAGTAACACACGAGTCAAAGGAAGAGTCTTAAGAGAAATTTCAAAATACAAGCCAAAATTTGTGTGAAGTAAAAGCAGTACTTATAGAAAAGTTTATATAATCGTACACATACATTAGAAAACAGACCTAAAATCAACAGTCTAAGCTCCACCTTAGGAAATAAGAGAAAGAAGGACAATTTCATAGCAGAAATCAGTGAATTGAAAACAGAGAATCAACAGTGAAAACAAAAGCTGCTTTTCTGAAAAGATCACTAAAGTTGGTAAGTCTCTAGCCAGGTTAACCAAGAAAAAAGAACACAAATTATTAATATCAGATGTGAACAAAAAGTTATCACTACCAAATCACGAGCACAATTAAGGGGAAAATAAAGGAATGTTACAGATAAATCTATACCTAAAAATCTGACAAGTTAGATGAAATGAACCAATTCCTTGAAAGATACAAACTACCAAAATTTAGACAAGAAATAAATAACCTGAATAGGCCTATATCTATAAAAGTGGATGAAGAATTACTAACCTTCCAAAAAAGACAGCTACCAAACACATATGGAAGAAATCATACCAATTCTCTACAATCTCTTTCAGAAGACAGACACAGAGAAAATACTTCCTAACTCATGCTATGACGTCAGCATCACTCTAATACTAAAACAAGATAAATATATTTTTTTAAAGGCAAACTACTCACCAAAGTAACCTACAAAAGCCAATTACTTTGCTACATACCAGCAATGAAGAAATGGAATTTGAAATTAAAAACACAATTTACATTAACTTACCCCCGAATAGTATAGGTATAAATCTAACAAAATATTTGTAGGATCTGTATGTAAAAAACTACCTAATGCTGTCGAAAGAAATCAAAGGTCTAAGTAAATTGAGATATTCTGTGTTCATAGACTGGAAAACTCTGTATTAGTAAAATGTCAATTCTTCTCAATTTGATCTCCAGATTCAGTGTAATGACAATCAAAATCCCAAGAAGCTATTCTGTGGATACTGACAAAATGCCTTTAAAGATGACATTAAAAAGCAAAAGATTCAGAATAGCCAATCCAATATTGAAGACAAAGTGAGAGGACTGACACTACTTGACTTTAAGAATATAAAGCTACAGTAATCAAGATGGCATGGTATCGCTGAAGAATAGACATAACACAAATCAAAGGAACAGAACTCTTTGGCAAAGGAGCAGAGACAATCCAATGAAGAAAGCTGTCTTTTCAACAAATGGTGCTAACTGTCCACAGAAAGATAAAATCCAGACACAGATTGTATAACTTGCACAAAAATTAACTCAAAATGTATCATAAACCTGAATGCAAGCAAACCTAAGATGCAAATTATAAACTTCTAGAAGATAACCTAGAAAATCTAGGTAACTTTGAATTTGGTGATGAGTTTTTAGTTACAACACCAAAAGGACTGTTTATGAAAAAAAAATTTTCTGTCTCTCTTTTTTTTTTTTTACAGACAAAGTCTCACTTTGTCGCCTTTGGTAGAGTGCTGTGACAACACAGCTCACAGCAACCTCCAGCTCTTCAGCTTAGGCGATTCTCTTGCCTCAGCCTCCCAAGTAGCTGGGACTAACTACAGGCGCTTGCCATAACACCTGGCTATTTTTTGTTGCAGTTTGGCCAGGGCTAGGTTTGAACCCACCACCCTCGGTATATGGAGCCAGCGCCCTACCCACTGAGCCACAGGCACCGCCCTGAAATTAAAAATTGTTAAGTTGAACGTCATTGAAGTTAAAAACTTCTGCTCTGCTAAATACAGCATTACAAGAATGAAAAGACACACCACGGACTGGAAGAAAACATGTGCAAAACACGTATCTAGAGAGTGTTATCACTAAAAATGGCAGAATAGGGAAATCTAGGACTCTATCCTTCCATAGAAACAACTAATTAGCTGGCAAAAAGTATCAAAATCTTTTCCAGAACACTGCAACTACTCAAAAACTTACAACTAGGGAAAGGCTTGGTGAAAGAAGCAGCTTTTTTTGTGATAAGAGAAAGCTGTGCATTTTAAGCTGTCCACCTACCTTTCCCCACAAACCACATCTATGTCAGATAAGGGGACTAGAAACAGTTGAGCAATTTCCTCAATCTGGTAAAGAGCATTTATTGAAAAATCTACGGCTAGTATACTGAATGGTAATAGAATGAAGCAGACCAGGACACTCACTTTCAGCATTTCTACTCAACATTGTATTAGAAGTTCTAGCTATAGCAATGAGAGAGAGAGAGAGGAAAGAGAGAGAGAGAAGAAAGAAAGGAAAGAAAGAGTATTCAAGTTGGAAATGAATAAACAAAACTATTCCTATTCATAGACAGTGTATATATAGAAAATGCTTTTAAAAACTCACAAAAAACCTGTTAAGAGTTGCTAATAAATAAATTCAGCAAAGTTGCAAGGATATAAGGTCAAAACACAAAAAATAGTAGGCTCCAAATATTAACCATATAATTATCATCTGATGTAGCAACTCTCTTCCTAGGTATACAACCAAAACAATTGAAAACAAGAACTCAGATACTTGTGTGTAAATGTTCATAACAGCATTATTCACAATAGTGAATAGGTGGAAACAACCCAAATGTTAACCAATAAATGAATGAACAAAATGCGGTGTATACATACAATGGAATATTCAGCCATATAAAGGAATGAAATTCTCATACATGCTACAACATGGATGAGCCTTAAAAAACACCATGCTAACTGTAAGAAGTCAGACACAAAAAGACATAATATTCTAGTTATATGAAATATTCAGAATAGGCAAGATCATAGAGACAGAAAGATTAGAAATTATAGTACTAGGGGTAGGAAGAATTATAGAGTTATTGCTTAATTGGTACAGTTTTATTTGGGGTAATAAATTTTGGAAACAGTGGTAAGAATTACACAACTGCAAAAGCAATCAATGCCAATGAATTCTACACTTGGAAATAGTTTAAAATGGCAATTTTGTTATATATATTTTAGCATAATAAAAATATCAGTAGTATTTCTATACACTAGCAACAAACAATCCAAAAAGGAAAATAAGAAATCAATTTCATTTACAATAACATCCAAATTAATAAAATTCCTAGAAATAAATGTAACCAAATAAGTGAAAGGTGAGTATGGCAAAAACTACAAAACATTGCTAAAATAGGTTAAAAAATACTTAAATAAATGTAAACGGAAGAATTTATAGTTACGATGACAATACTAACCAAAGCAATCTACAGATTCAGATTCAATACAATCCCTGTCACATTTCAATGGCTTTTCCGCCCTAGAAATGGAAAAACCAATCCTTAAATTCATATTGAATTGCAAAGGCCTTTCAATAGCCAACACAGTATTACAAAAGAACAAATTTGGAGGACTCCCACATCCCAATCTTGAAACTTACCACAAATCTTTAGTAATCAAAACAGTGAAATACTGGCAAAAAGACAGGCACATTACCCATTGGAATAAGTAAATAAACCCACACATCTGGGTGGCACCTGTGGCTCAGTGAGTAGGGCACCAGCTCCATATACTGAAGGTGGCAGGCTCAAACCCGGCCCCAGCCAAACTGCAACAAAAACATAGCCAGGTGTTGTGGCGGGCGCCTGTAGTCCCAGGTACTCAGGAGGCTGAGGCAAGAGAATTACCTAAGCCCAAGAGCTGGAGGTTGCTGTGAGCTGTGATGCCACAGCACTCTACCAAGGGTGACCAAGTAAGACTGTTTCTAAAAAAACAAAACAAAAAACCACATATATATGGCCAACTGATTTTCACCAAGGGTGCCAACAGTAGTAAATAGAAAAAGAATGGTCTCATCAACAAACAGTGGCTGGACAACTGGATATCCACATGTAAAAGAATGAAGCTGGAACCCTATCTCACACCATACACAAAAATTATATAAGCATTAACTCAAAGTGGATCAGTGACCTAATAAATATAAAAGTTAAAACTACACTACTATCCTGTCAGGAAAAAAAAACATACATGTAAATCTTCATGAGCTTGGATTTGGCAATGGTTCCAAAAACACAAGGAATAAAGGAAAAAATAAACTGGATACCATCAAAATAATAAAAAACTTTTGTGCATCAAAGAACAATATTAAGAAAGTGAAAAGACAACCTACAAAATGAGAAAATATCTGCAAACCATATGTCTGATAAGAAACTTATATTCAGGCTATATGAAGAACTCTTATAACTCAGCCAAAAAGACAAACAACCAAATTTAAAAATAGGCAATAGACTTGAATAGATATTCCTCCAAAGAAGATTTACAAATTGCCAACAAGCACACGAAAAGATGCTCAACATCATTAATAATTAGGAAAAGGCAAATCAAAATTGACAAGGAAATATCATTCTATATCCACTAGCATGGCTACAATTAAAAAAAAAAAAGGAAACAAGTGTTGGTGAGGATGTAAAGTAAATGGAAACGTCATACATTGCTAGTGGGAATGTAAAAGGGTGCAACTACTGTGGATACCAGCTTAAGCAATTCCTCAAAAAGTTAAACATAGAATTATCATACAACCTACCAATTCCCACTAGAAAACAGAGACTCAACATTTATATGTGAATGTTCATAGCAGAATTGCTCACACCAGCCAAAAGGTGGAAACAACTCAAAAGTCCATCCACTGATGAGTAGGTAAACAAAATGAGGGATACCATACAATACAATATACAAAAGATTATCACTTAGGCATAAAATGGAATGAAGTACCACAACATGGATGAACCTCAAAAACATTATGGTAAGTGAAGAAAGCCAAACCAAAAGGTCACATGTTGTATGATTCTATTTATATGAATCTAGACAAAGTAAATCTATAAACATAAAAACCAGAGTAGGGGTTGCCAAGGAAAGGGGGCGAGAAAGATAAGTGGATACTTAATAAGTACAGGTTTTCTTTGGGGGTGATGAAGCATTTTGGAACTTGAAAAAGGTAGCAGTTGTCCAACATTATGAATGTACTCGATACCACTGAATTATACACTTTAAAATATCTAACTTTATGTTAAGTAAATTTTACCTCAATAAAAAACAGTGCTTAAAATGTGGCTTAATTCCTGGCTCTACCATCTTATCTACTAACTCGGATTCCAGCCCTCAAGAAATTAACCTATTTGGGCATGAGTTTCCCCCATGTAAAAGGAAGATAATCCCTTCTAACTTTTATGATTATTGTGAGGATTCAAACAGAAACGAAAATAAAGCAGCTAGCATAATGCCTGTAAGATAAGAGACACTTGAAACAAAAGTTACAATTTCTTCTTAATCTCTCATTTATGTCCATTTGAATCAATCTGGAAGATAGCCAAGTGTTTTCTCCAAAAATTTTATCCTCTGTATTATGAGAATGTCCTTCTCATCAACTTTTAGAATTTTTTCATAGTCCTGATGAAAACTATTTTCTTTTTTGTATTTGTCTTTGGGTAGAAAGATTTGAGCTCGTGATGGGAGATAGAGTAAATAGATTGTGTCTCTATATACTCAGCCCCCAGCAAATTCCAGTGTTCTGTTATGACAGTTGATATATGAAAGAGATAACTCATACAAAACTTCCTACCTAGCTTTCGAGGGATTTACCCAAGGCCAGATCAAGGGAAAAGGAATTTTCAGAGAAGTCCCCACCTTAACTTATTCCTCAGGCTCCAAGAGCACCAAAGGCAAAGAGACAAACAGAAATGGAGAATGTTGGTTCACTAAAGCCACTATGCTGTTTCCACCCTATTCTCCTACTTAGGGCTTGCTAACTCTCAGCAGTTAGCAAATGTTTTCTATAGAAGGCTGGATAACTAAGTATTTTAGGCTTTGTGGGTCACAGAGTCTCTGCCACAACTATTCAAATCTATCAGTGTTTCAAAAAAGCATCCATAGAGAATACATAAATGAGTGTAGTTGCGTTCCAACAAAACCTTATTTATAAAATAGGTGGCAGGCCAGATTTAGTCCATAGGCAGTTGTTTGCCAAAGCGAGATCTGCGTTGTCCTGAGTTCATCCTGATATGGTGGTCTTACAGGCAATGACCTGGACTTCATGGATCAAGCTTCTGTTGTGCCATCTGAGGAAGGTTCTACAATCCATCATTACTACAAGGATTCTGAGTGCTCTGACACTCAGAGGTGAACAGTGATTCTCATTCTACTATTCTCATTCATAATTCTCTTCCCATTTTTGTGGTAGTTCTTTTGTGGGGTTCTGGGAAATACTTTTTCTCCCCTTTATAACTGATGTGAGCTTTTGTCTAAACAAGTTTCAATGAAGAACTGAAAAAAAAAAAAAAAAGCAAAAGGAAACGTTTCTTACTACCATTTCCACTTCTCTCATAATTACTTCTCCCAAGCTATACTTTAAGCATCCTTATGAAAGAAAACAAACTTTATATTTGCTAATTTATTCATGCTAAATTCCTCAAAAGAATTACATTTTATTGATTTTTGTAGAGCCAATGCCTAGCTAAGTGCCCAATTTTTAAATTAAAAATGTTTTAATATATGAAAGAAACCCTTAAATTAACAAATATCAAAACTCAAAAAGATTGTATGATATGGATTATAGTTGATAATTATATAGTATTTCAGAGCTGAACTGCTTTTCATACAGGAATAGATTGCCATGCACTAATTTCTAGTCACTGGTTTCAACAGCTGATAAAGAATTGTGCTTAACTACTTAAGACTATACAAAGAATTTGTTAATCGGTGAATATAAATTTCAAGCCTGTGTAAAAAAAAAAAAGATTCACATTCATTTTTTGCTCCTGAAGTTTTGAAGAAAAGTGGTATTAAGGAGCTAGTATAAATCACTTAAGCACATTTATCAGAGACTAAAGATATTACTCACCTTAAGAAGGTACAGAAACTTTTCTTTGAACTAATTACGTTTTTATGATTAGCATAAAAGATACCTTCAAGTGAACCTATAAGGACTCAATAAATAATAACATTAACACTTGGAGAACCAGATGATCCAAAAGATTTTAATATGGTAAACTGGAAAACCGTTCTAGCCAACTCACCCTGTAGATGAGAACAGAAAATGATGATTTAGGAGCTAAGTCACTGTAAAAAGGATGAATGAAGTATTCTTCTGTGCAAACAGAGCTAATACTGGCTAATTCTAATATGAGAGCCATTATTCCTTTTATTGATAAAAAGAAAGAAACGTGTAGTTTTTCCTACATCAACAGTAGAGTAGAATCGGAAATATAAAATATTATAATACAAAGTAGTAGAATTTTGCTGTGACTTTTTCCAGTATTCCGGAGACTGTTCTATAATTAACTTGATCAAAAACAAAAACCAAGTTAAGAGCAGAAATGACAAAGAAGTAATGGCTCTGTGTGAGTGCTTCTATGAGAAAAGACAGAGTCTTTTTCCCCACTAATGATTCCTGACCTGAGGTCCAGTTTAACACTAGGAGCACATTAATCTCCATACCTGCAGTAAATTAATGTCATTTAAAAGTAAATTACTTTCTAAAAGATTGTGCTGAAATAATCAATATTAAAAGTTCCAATTTGGGGGCAGCGCCTATGGCTCAAAGGAGTAGGGCGCCGGCCCTATATACTGGAGGTGGCAGGTTCAAACCTAGCCCTGACCAAAAACTGCAAAAAAAAAAAAAAAAAAGTTCCAATTTTTTTACAAGCTTTATTAAAAACCCCAAGCCTCTCTATAATTTTTTTCAAAGCCTATTTTGTACACAAAAAGCAAGAGATGTCATCTTACTTATATGAGGAACTAAATAATGAAGAAATAACTAATGTAAGTAATCCCTTATATTCAATTTTTCATTATTGGCTTTAATTTTTGTTTGAAAAATTCAATTCAATGAAAACCCTAAAAAGTAAAGGAAAATATTTGTTCTACATAATGTGGAAAAAACCCTAAAACAATAAAAGTTTATTTTAGATGGCAGCCATCTGCCCAAGGCAAATGTATCCCCCCAAACTATAATCTATTAAATTGGTGATGGTTCACTGACTTTTCCTCCAGTATCTTCTTAAAGTAGTCTGATTAAAAAAAATAACAACCACCAAATCCTGTGGACACTGACTGACAAATACTCTGAATCTCCCTACAGAAGAAGGGTAAAATGAATCTATCAGAGCACCCCTAGTGAGGTCCACTCTTGAGACCCACAGAAATCACAGGTGTGAATCAATCCCTGGTCCTCTACTCTACTCTGGGAACCACTGTCAATAGATCCTCTATTCCCACTAGCCCCCTCCGAAATAATAATAATAACAACCAAATCCTAATTCACCTCTTAGGTAGAAAAAAAATTAATTTGAAAAAAAAGAATTACTAATTCAAAATGTATAATGCCTACTAAAAACAAAGCCTTATCGCAAAAAATAAACTGTCACAAGTAATAACGAATAGCAATAAATGTCTTTTAGTAGAGGGAAACTGGGTAATTCCTGACTAGTGAATATTTAGTGAACTCTACTCTTTCTAGTACTTCAACTCACAAGACAAAAATGGCATAATCCAGATTTTCTTAATGTACCATTTCACTTATTAAATGGCACTGTTAAATAAAGTAGATTTGACCACCCCTCAATTCTTATCATCATGGATTTTTTTTTTTTGAGACAGAGTCTCACTATGTTGCCCTCGGTAGAGTGCAATGCTGTCACAGTTCACAGCAACCTCAAACTCTTAGGCTTCAGCGGTTCTCTTGCCTCAGCCTTCCAAGTAGCTGGGATGACAGGCACCAGCTACATCATGTAGCCCAGTTTTTTGTTGTAGTAGTCATACCTGTTTAGCAGGCCTGGGCAGGGTTTGAACCTGCCAGCCCTGGTGTATGGTGGCGCCCTAAACACTGAGCTATGGGCACCAAACCCATCATAGATCTTTTTAAGGATTTTTACATTATTAGCAAATGCCAATTAAAAAAAAGTCTTTCCCCCTTGCTTTCAAGAGGTCTGCCTACCTCTTCCTTTCAGTAGCACAATTTTAAACATCCCCTTCATTCTAACTCTTAAAAGACACAGTCCTACCTCGTGCTCAATTCAGCTATTTCTGGAGTCAGATGAAAGCAACCACCATTAGCCACATGATTTTGGCCCTATTATACTGCCCCTCTGTGACTCAGTCTACTCATCTGTAAAATGGGGATAAGAGTAGAGTTGTTACGGGGATTAAGACATCTAAGAGAGCATGTAGCTAGATACTCAATATGTGGCATTCATTAATATTAGGTTTTATATTCTGCTGCCATTTTTACTCGTTATTATTAAAGCCAAATTCATTATTTCTCCCCCCAAATTTATATACCTTTTATAAGTTTTCCAGTTAGACAAATGATTACCAATGCTTTCCCAGTTTACTGCCTTCAGATCCTTGAGATCATCTTCCATCCCTCTGTAGGGACTGAGTCCCTGCTATTCTGCAACAACTCTCTACTACATCCTTCATTTTCAGTTCTCTGGTTTAAAAGCGCCAGCCACATACACCAGGGCTGGAGGGTTCATATCCAGCCCCGGCCTGCCAAACAATGACAACTACAACCAAAAAATAGCCGGGTGTTGTGACGGGCACCTGTAGTCCCAGATGATTGGAAGGCAGAGGCAAGAAAATTGCTTAAGCCCAGGAGTTAGAGGTCGCTGTGAGCTATGATGCCACAGCATTCTCTACCCAGGGCGACAGCTTGAGCCTCTGTCTCAAAAAAAAAAAAAAAACAAAACAACAGTATTATTTAAAACTTCTAGGTTACACCCCAATATTGGATTGCTTATGGCTTGTACAATTAGCTACCTCAAAAGGTATATATCATCTACTACTTCAAAACAAACAAAAACATCCCATAAATCAACCACAGCCAAAGATAAGGAACTATGTGAATCAGAATTCCCCTGTCCTGGGTTCAGGGCAACCCCTATCAGGCTGCATGACCTCTTTCCTCAAGCTCTAATCTCCCTGTTCCAACCACATTCAATTTTCCCTACCTTATTGTGAGCATGACCTTTTCAGGCTTCTGCTACGGAAAGCATGAGATAAAACATGCCTCCTTTCTCACAGGTTCTTTGAAATAGACATGGAAATAAAAAAGGATAATCAACAATGCATATCTGTAGGGCAAGGGTCCAAACCAGAACACCTTTCAAACATGAGTAATCCTAAGGGTCTGTAAAAAGAAGCTTAACAGTCACTGCTGAGAGTTTTCATATACATGCCAATGTGTATATACAACAATAAACAGAAGTTTTCTAAAAAGAAAAAAGGTACAAGCTGTATTTTTCTTTTTTAATTTGCCAGCACTTATTTCAGCAAATTAAAAAGTACAGTCTTTTGGCCTGAATTAGCCCAACATCATGTTGTGTTCACAAAAGACAAGACATATCTGCTCATAAACATGACCTCTAAATTACTGCAATAGTACACAGATTAAAATAGTGACTTTCTTTGATACTTGTTCAAATATACAGTATGCTAAGAATTATTTCATTATATATACACCCACAACCAATCTTTTCAAAAAGATACCTAATTTATGCATAAGAAATCACCCAAACTTGACTTACACATTTTTATAAGCAGTTTACTAAATTTTTAAAGGCATATAAAATATACTGGCATAATATTCTACATATAATGAGTATAATAGGGGGCTTATATACATTTTTAACTATCACATGAGTTTCATAGTAATCCATATGTCCTATCCTAAAGTGTATCACCAAAAGCATCAAATTCTCTATTTTTAGATACAGGGCAATAGATTTGAAGGTCTGATTTTAGCTGAGAAAAAGATAAATTATAACAAGTCTAATGACTAAACAGCTGCAGATTCTAAAAAGGGTTTTATATTACTTTGAGATAGGCACAAATTTATGCTTTACATTTTCCATCCACTGATATTTTTTTAGATGCAAGAAAGGAAAAAGTAGCAATACTTAGAGAGCTAGTCTGAGTCCTTCATGTAGTGAAGGGCAGCAAAAAGAGAAATTTTGTAGATGCAATCCCATTTGCAGCAACCACACAGGTTTGTTTAAGTATCTATCTTCTATCTCTTCAGACAGACCATAAGGCATATAAGGGCAAGAAAACTATGGTTTATCCATCCCTATAACTCCATGTGTCCTACACACAGCCACTAGGAATTAGGATTCACATTTAGAGTGGGTTTCCCAAAAGCAGAGATATCCATACTCATCCACTTTCACTCTAGGCCCATCCTGCTGGCACTAATAGTATGTGTTATTAAGAACCAAGTGTGCAACCACATTTTAACAAATGAGTAAATGGAAAGATTAAAATAATATATTTGACTAATAAACTTTATTTTTACCTAACAGGCAGAAGAGCTTAGACAAAGTCAAAAGAAAGGGGAAAGGGTCACAGGTCAAAGAATGACAAAGACTGGGAGAAAAAAATTGGATTCTTTGCATCATACAGTATATTATATGTCAGACATATATATAATGTATGTGTATGCAAGTATGTATATATAAGAGATATGTAGATATCTCAGAAATCCTTGGATTTTAAAACTCAAGATTAGGATTAAGAACTGAAGCTTCTATCTGCTATGCTATATAAACATAGCTATAGTATAAAAAGAGGTATATTTATAAAAGAGTCAAATTTAACTTGGAAACAAACAGCCTATTTCCCCCAAGTATATCTACCCAGGAATTTTTTTTTTTTTTTTTGTAGATACAGAGTCTCATTTTATCCCCCTCGGTAGAGTGCTGTGGCGTCACACAGCTCACAGCAACCTCCAACTCCTGGACTTAGGCGATTCTCTTGCCTCAGCCTCCTGAGTAGCTGGGACTACAGGCGCCTGCCACAACGCCTGGCTATTTACCCAGGATTTTCTTTAAAGTTTCAGAATATAACTAAAGACAACTAATCAAAAGTGTAGCATTTCATTAGGGAGTTTTCCATTTAATTCAAATTGTAGTAATATTTCTTAATGAGACATTCAAGGTGCTAAATTTACTTTGATTCCATTTATTGTTTTAAATTCTTAATCATCCTTAATCAAGAACCAACAGTATTTGAAGTTTTTTTTTTTTTTTTGAGACAGAGCCTCAAGCTGTCACCCTGGATAGAGTGCCGTGGCATCACAGCTTACAGCAACCTCCAACTCCTGGACTCAAGCGAGTCTCCTGCCTCTGCCTCCCAAGTAGCTGGGACTACAGGCACCCGCCACACTGCCTGGCCATTTTTAGGTTGCAGCCGTCATTGTTGTTTGGCAGGCCGGGCTGGATTCGAACCCGCCAGCTCAGGTGTACATGGCTGGCACCTTAGCCCGTTGAACCACAGACGCCGAGCTCACAGCAACCTCAAACTCGGCTTAAGCGATTCTCTTGCCTTAGCCTTGCAAGTAGCTAGGACTACAGGTGCCTGCCACAACGCCAAGCTATATTTAGAGATGGGGTCTCGCTCTAGCTCAAGCTGGTCTCAAACTTGTGAGCTCAGGCAATCCATCCACCTTGGCCTCTATTCATTTTTGAGGATTTACTGGCAAAGAGATCTTCAGATATCTATTATCAACATAAAACAATTTAAATATCCATTTTTCAGAACAGAAAAGCCACTGCATTAAAGAGATTTGTGATCTAAAACACAAAAATATTAACTGTCATGAAGCCTTAAATCCAAAAAGTAGTATTTTATATCTAATAGGAAAAGAAAAGCAAACATAAAAATTATATCATCTTTATTTGCATGTGTATGAATATATACATACACACATATATTGATAGATGATAAATCCAAGAATTTCAATGTTTTGGGTTAAATTGCTAAGCTCATCTCAGACAAAATATTTCACTAAAAAAAAAAAAAAAAAATCACAAGGCTTGGCGCCTGTGGCTCAACGGGCTAAGGCGCCAGCCACGTACACCTGAGCTGGAGGGTTCGAATCCAGCCCCAGGGCCCGCCAAACAACAATGATGGCTGCAACCAAAAAATGGCCCAGCGTTGTGGCGGGCGCCTGTAGTCCCAGCTACTTGGGAGGCGGAGGCAAGAGACTCGCTTGAGCCCAGGAATTGGAGGTTGCTGTGAGCTGTGATGCCATAGCACTCTATCCAGGGTGATAGCTTTGAGGCTCTGTCTCAA